>CM042153.1:107798993-107811493 GCA_023376005.1 Doryteuthis pealeii
CAATAAATGTTTTATTTTTCTTGCACCCGTTTATTTACCAATATTAAATATATTTTTCTTTATTTTAATATTCACTTCAATGTGTATATTATCTAAAAGTTTTTATTTTGTGAGATATTTAGTTAAAGTGGGGCTCGTTTTACAATTTAGCCAATAAATTGGGATCCTTCTTTTTATGACCGTAATTTTGTTTTTTTCGTCGACGATGATTAAAATCTGACGTTTTTTATTTTAGAGTACCAAAGCCAAAAGAAAAAAATAACACAAAAATGTAATATTCAACTTTTACTCGTAAATTCCCATAAAATTAGGCTTTGGGCATTTTATGGTAGGAATTTACGAGTAAAAAGATGAAGTGTAAAAAACGAACCCCACTTTAAAACTAAGCATTCTCACAAAACAAAAGCTTTTAGAATTTACACATTGAAATGAATATTAAAATAAATAAATAAAATATATTTAGTATTGTAAAATAACGGGTGCAAGAAAAATAAAACATTTATTGCAAAAACACGGACATAAAATGGGGGTTCAATTTATTTTGAGGTAGGAATAAACGAGAAAACTGTTCTTCTTTACCGACACTTCTATGTTATCTTCAACTTGACGTTTTATTTTCTCCCAAAATCATTTTTTTAACCGATAGCTGTGGGATGAGGATTTTCATACCTTTCCCTTTGGTATTAGTTGAAAAGTAAACATAATAGCACGACTGAAGTTTGAACTTGCTTGATACAATGTGCCAGTCCAGCACGTTCACCACGGGGACTCCTCCGCGAAACTTAGAAGTGGTGAAGTAACTAGTATGGTACAAGTAACTCCATCCCGTAAACTATTTGCTACTGAAACCGCAACACTATCACTGATGTGATGAGACTGCGGTCCTCTGCTTGACAAGGAGACTACAGGTTATGGGCTTTGTATAAGCCCACCTCCTTCAATTCAATTTGACCATCTATCTATCTAAACTTGTGAAATGGAAATGGACTTTTTTTTAGAATTAAAAAAAAATGAAATAGAACAAGCAGGGACTGAGCCTATTCCAATTCACTATATATAAGGGTTGAGTTAATACAGTTCTAAGCGACAATCATCTGGAGATTGCAGGTTCAATCCACACCGCAGGCAAAAATAAAATTTGTACTAGAATTATATTTTGAGTCTTTATAATCTAATGTTGCTATAAAGACCAATTCACTATATATAAGGGTTGGGTTAATACAGTTTTAAGCGACAATGATTTGGAGGTTACAGGTTCAATCCTGACTACAAGTGAAAATAACAGAATACTTAACATAGCTTAAAACTTCTACCAGGTCATGGTTAACATATTTTTTCAGACTGTTGTTGTCAACTTTGTGTTGTTAAGTAAAGGATTCCGTGCAAACTTCCATGAAGGCCCTTGATTACGATATGAAGGTTCTAGGGTTTGTCAAGAAACACCCAAAGAAAGCTGGAGGGCACATTGGCTAAACATAGCTTAACACTTGTACTCGGGCATGGTTAACAGAATAAGAAGCACCTACCCAAATGGATTAAATAAAGAAAGGGTTCACACCAAACTGAGTTTAACAGGTTTGAATTCAGAGTTTTCATTCTCCTAGACTGGTTGCCGAACCAAGGTTAAAGAGTCCAGTCTGCCTTACTATTTTACTCATAGCTGGAGGGAGAATAGTTGGATTCATACCTTTCCAGAGGCTATTAGCGCTATGTGAACTGTGGCTTCGTCCAGGATTTGAACTCGGCTCGACGAGTCCATTTCCTACTACAGTAATCAGTACACTACGCCCCCCCCCACTTCTTTTGCTTTATCACGAAATTAACTTGATATCTAATTTTATCCCAAATTTTAAAAGAATAGAGACATTGAAAAGTTTGTCAAATGTGCTTAAAACAAACACAGAAAACACTAAATAGAATTTAATGTTTATTCAATAATCTATACATTAATACACTTGTTCCTTAATCTTCCGACCGTTGTCATCTAGCAACACCCCCTAGTTAAAAATTAGACCGTCAAAACCGTACAAGATGAAATGCAAAACATGTAAATCTTGATTATCTAGTATGGCTTATCTGTGGAATCTTATTTCTATGAGTGTCGTCACCTCAAGCTTAAATAATGGACCATTCCGTGTTTCATTATAAAGGAAAGAGGGGGAGAAAAAACATTGCTACACAGAAAAAAATATAAGAAGAAAGAAAGAAAGAAAGAAAGAAAGAAGGAAGGGGAAAGATAGAGAGAAGATTGAGCACCCTAATAGTCGTTTTTAATCGAACATAAAGAAACGACGAAAAGGAGGAAAGAAAGGGGAAAATGAGAGAATTAAATGAAGATTATTATACCTTTTACATATTGAACTATTTCGCAAAAGCTCTTAAGTAAACATATCAAACTTTGTTATAATTAAATTATCATACTGTGGTATATCCACAGGTCCTTGCTAGTCAACAGATATTTAAAAATAAAACATCCATTAAAATGTGTTCCTGATTTAAGAAAGAACGTTACGAAAGCCAAATTTAAAATGAAATATGTAAGTAATTAGTGACAGTAGTAAAGTTTTGACTGTTTTCTTTGCTTATTCTTAAAAAAAAGTATTTAACTGGTCTCATATTATAATGAAACATTTTTTAAGTTCATATTTCAGCCATTCTCACACACACACACACACACACACACACAGAGACACACACAAACACACACACACTGAGTCAAGCTAACATACGCAAACATGCACACTAACAGAGGCACACACGCACATATACACAGCGAGGCACAAAGACACACACACACAAGTCCACATACGTAGATGTACAGACACTCACAGGGGCATACATACACAGACATACACACACACACACACACACAGGGACGCACAGGTAAACACGCACACACGTACACATGAACAGAGGCTTAGACAGACACAAATGCATACGGTACAGAACACAGAGCATACATAGAGACACATAGAGGTAAAACACACACAATACACACACACATACAACGGCACACATACACACACTGAGACGTAAACACACAGAGAAGAAACACAAACACAGAAGCATGCCGAGGCACATAATTACACAGAGCCTCACGCACATACTCATACACACACACTCACAGAGGCACGCACACTCTGGGGACTACATATGCAAGCACACACACAGAGGCACACACGTACATACATACACAGAGATACACAGATACACGCATACATACACACAGAAAGTAACACACACACACAAACGTACACATAGAAACAGAGGCACACACAAAAACAAACATTGAGGCTAACAGATGCAAACAAACACATGCACACACCCAAAGTCACACACGCCCATATATACACAGAGGCATACATACACACAAATACACAGATACACAGTGAGACCTATATACGCAAATACACATACACATATACATACACAAACATACACACTAACAGAGGCACACATACACATACATACACAGAGACACACATGCACACACACACACATACACATACATATACACACACAAACGCACAGCCATACACAGAGGCACAGAGGCACACACACACAACAAACAGACACACACACAGTGAGGCTATTATACGCAAGTACACACACCCATATATACACAGAGGCACACAGACACACAAATACACACTACACAGTGAGACCTATATACGCACACACACACACACACACACATATATATATACATGCACAAACATACACACTAACAGAGGCACACATACACATACATACACAGAGACACATAGGGGCACACAGACACAGACACACAGACACACACACACACAAAGGCACACACGCAACAACCATACCAGAAGGCACATAGGCACCCACACAAACAAACACACACAGTGAGTCTATCATACGCAAGCACACACAGACACACACCACGCCCAATATACACAGAGGCATACAGACACACAAATACACACTACACAGTGAGACCTATATACGCAAACACACATACGCACACATATAGATACATACACACACACATATATACATACACACACACATATATACATACCAAAAAACATACACACTAACAGAGCATACATACACATACATTACACAGAGACACAGACACACACACACACCACACAACATACCAGTGAGGCTATTATACGCAAGTACACACACCCATATATACATAGAAGCACACAGACACAAATACACACATACATAGTGAGACGTATATACGCAAACACACATACACACACTTATACATACACACATATACATACACATACACAATTGAATGGACATGCTTCTAAGATAAACAATATTTGATTAACAAGAGGAGAGAGATTGATTGATTTTCGAAATGTTGCTAGGCAAAAGTGACATTAACAAAACAGTAACGAAAATCAAATCGAGTCCCTTGTTTGTTCTTGAATTATCGATTTAGTTTCGCCTTCATGTATCAATATCAAAGGAAATTCCACAAGAAGAAGAAAAAAAATGGCCGTCATTTGAATGTTCTCAAGTTTACATAAGTCAAAACAAAACAAGGCGACTAAAAACACCACCGAGGGGCGCGTCAATGGCGCTTCTCGCAAAACAAAAAACAATTCCCGTTCTTATGTTCGCTTAATAAATGTCGTTTGATTTTTTTTTCTGAATTGCCTTTTGAATATAAACACGTTACTCGAACTGTCTGTCCCTGTGCCAGTGACATACACCCTCACCCGTCCCCACTATATATATATATATATATATATATATATATGAGGAAAAAAATGAGTAAAGAAAAGAAATGTAGAGGGATAAAAATTAATTTTATCGATATCACTTACACATGTGTTTTGATAAACAGACCGAAACACATGTGTAAGTGATATCGATTAAAAGTGATATCGATAAAATTCATTTTTATCCATCTACATTTCTTTCCTTTACTCATTTTTTCCTCATATTGTCGGATTCATTTTCCATTCTCACACACACAACATATATATATAGTGTGTGATTGGCACTGTTTCAGCTTTTACTGGAACGGATATTGCCAAAAAGTGCGTATTATTGCGAGAACTCAATAAACAAAAAAAAAAAACAAACAAAAAAAAACAACGTCACCTGACGATGTTTGTTGGTTACGCATGCATGAAACCACATGGTCGTGACTGTTCTATGTCAAATGAATATATAAAACCTTTATATATTGATTTTATTATAATATAATAATTATATATATATATATATATATATATATTATATATAGATAATATAGGCAAGAGATTTAAATGGACTCGAAGAAAAAATTAGAGACACATACTAAATACATATTTATTTCAAATGAGTTTTAATATTGTGGATCCATTAATCGAAACACGTAGTGTTGGAATATTTTACCTTCACGCCGAAATAACGTTAGCAAATACTCTCCATCCCACCCATTGCTGAATTTGGAAGATAAACTAGTCTAATCTGTTTAAAAGTCTAGCTGTAAGACAAATGTAAATAAATCTTATGTAATAATTGATATTATTTTTTGTTGTTGTTTTTGTCTGCCACGGAGTTAACGGTGCTTGGTAATAGTCAGTTTCTCGCCTATGCGATTTTCAAACCAATTTTTTGTTCGTATTTACTACTATTGAAAAAATGCCTTATAAGTCAATTATTTATGCTAAAAGGATTAAAAAAATAGTTTCCATGATGTCAACAATAAGAATGATTTATTTTTCTTTTTTTTTTTTGTCAGGAAGTTCAATGGTTATGTCTGAAAATGGAGAATTGGGTTACTCTCAGCACGGGCAACCTTGAAGTAAGTATCACTGCTTTCCATCAATGGTTTTTTAGGTTTATGTCTCTATACAGGATTTCCTTTAAGCCGTCAAGACACATTTCCCCTGCACGTTTAGTAGAGGGGGGCGAGGAGGAGGAGGGGGAGGTGGAGGAGAGCGTTTTGTAGAGGTGGGGTAAAGGATATGACTGTAGTGAAAGAGGAAGAAGATGAAGAGGAACAACAGCACCAGCAGCATCAATTAACAACAACAACAACAACAACAACAAGTAAAAGAAGGAAAAACAAGAAGCGAAGGAAGAAGTGAGAGAAGAAGTTAAGAAGAAAAATATGAGAAGAAAAGGATGAGAAGAAGGAGAAGTGAGAGAAGAAGAAGAAAAAAGAAGGGGATGAAGAAGAAAAAGAAGAAGAAGAAGAAGGAGAAGAACAATAACGATAAGAGCAAATGAAGGAAAAGTACAACAACGAGTGATGAAACAGAAGAGAGAACAGAAGAACCACCACCAGCACCAACACCGCTCCCCACCACCATCACCACCACCAAAACAACAAGAACAACAACAACAACAACTATTAAAGGAAGATTACATTTCAATAGGTATGCCCGCCTAATTAATAAATTATTTATTAATTAACTTACAAAATTAGGTACGACTTCAATTAAGCACATATTCTCCCCAAAATTGTCGGCTAAAAAAGCCATATCAAAAACACATCGTTTGTGTATTTACTTCTCATATATATATATATATATATATATATATATATATATGTGTGGTGTGTGTGTGTGTATGTTCAATGTAATTATTGTGTGTGTGTGTGTGTTAATAGAAAGGAAATGAATCCGACGGTATAAGTATAGATACAAGTATATGAGAACAACACACAATGCTGTTAAAGTGAAAAGATTTTATATCATATTCATAGTTAATATTGAACAATATTTCGATTTATAAAAATCATCTTCAGAGCTTGTTTTACTCCGGACTTAACAAGGTCGGAGACGATTTTGAATTCATATTATTAAAGATAAACTAAAAGAAGATGATAGAAACAAGAAGTGAAAGAAAAAATGAAAGAAGAAGAAAAAAAGAAGTGAGAGAG
The DNA here is from genome assembly GCA_023376005.1 of Doryteuthis pealeii. Classification (NCBI taxonomy): domain Eukaryota; kingdom Metazoa; phylum Mollusca; class Cephalopoda; order Myopsida; family Loliginidae; genus Doryteuthis; species Doryteuthis pealeii. The sequence goes on from CM042153.1 coordinate 107,805,859, forward strand.
AATAAAAAAAAAACAAGAAAGAGAAGGAGAAGTTAAGAAACTGGTGGAATATATAATAATAATAATAATAATAATAATACTCAGAAGAATCCTGGAGACATGAGGAGACTTGTTGTCACTCAGACTCCAGTGAAATGCCATCAGCTAACGCTTATGTGAAAAACTCAAAAAGAGTGAAAATAATAATAATATGAAAGTGAAAGTGATACCAATTGTAGTTGGTGCACTTGGAACAGTCCCAAAAGGATTAGAAAAGGGCTTGGAAAGTTTGGATATCAGAGGAAGGATTGAAACCATTCAGAACACTGCACTGCTGCAATCTGCCAGAATACTCAGAAGAGTCCTGGAGACCTAAGGAGACTTGCTGTCACTCAGATTCCAGTGAAAGACCATCAGCTAACACTGATGTGAAAACTCAAAAGGAGTAAATAATAATAATAAATCAGCTGGAGTGCTCAGGAGAGTCCTGGAGACCTGAAGAGACTTGTTGTAACTCGAACTCCCGTGAAAGACCATCTGTTAACGCTGGTGTGAAAAACTCATAATAATAATGATAAGAAACAATAAAGGATGATAAAGAAGAAGAAGAAGAAGAAGAAGAAGAACAACAACAACAACAACAACAAATAAAGCAGTAAGTGAATGATGGAGTGGATAAAGACAAACAAAAAGAAGAAAAGAAGAATAACAAAACTATATGAACAGAAAGAAGATACGAAAGAAAGAAAGAAAGAAAGAAATAGTAGAAGAAGAAGGAGGAGAAGAGAAGAAGAAGAAGAAGAAGAAGAAGAAGAAGAATCATCATCATCAACAACAGCAGCAGCAGCAAGAAGAAGAGATTATGGTTGGTTTGGTTTTTTGTTTACTGGCATATAAACCTTCGTGGGTTATTTAATGCCAAAGCAAAAACCATCCTTGTAGACGAATAGTAGAGGTACGATTTAAGCCGTGGCTGTGGGAATGATGAGGGTTCATACCTTTCCCAAGTGTAACAGTCCGAAAGTGAGCCGTATATCGCGACCGGGGTTCGAACTCGTTTACTACAATATCGTAGTCCAGCATGTCAGCCGCTACGCCACATTAAGAGTTGATGTAATTACGATTGTATTTATTATGTTCGTTTATGTTATTACTAATTCTATCCGGGTATGACGGCCGTGTCAAACTCGACCGTTCACAGGCTAGCCTGAATATAAGTCGTCTGGCAATTGCTAACAGGAAGTCGGAATTTGCAGAGTTGCGCAATAAATATGCTAATTATACCAGGCGACACCCCCCCACTGCCTGGATATGTCAACCCCACTTGACATTGTCAGGCGGTGCGAGCAAGAGATAAACACCCAATTAAACACATTGCGACAGAAAAGGACAACCAAACACGTACACATGCATTTAGGAAAATCTCTCTTCTAGAGCAGGGACTCTCAATCTTTCTGTACGCCGAAAGTACCAGACTCCGCTAGATCACCGAAGTTAAGCACCGAAAAGCCGGTTCAGTATTAAATTGGGTAACTACTTAAACAATAGCAGGCACTGTAAGTAGCCTGAGTACTTTGTTTATCAGAATGATTTGATTCCGTCTAATTAAGACGATGGCGTAGTGTCCATTTTATTTATTTTTTTACTACAGCTACGTGAATGGCTGAACAGACCGATCTTTAATGGCAGTCTCTGGTGCAATGGCTGCAAACAAAAGGTGATGCTTTCTGTAGGTGTTGGGAGTGCTGCTGTTTCTCCTTCCTTTTAGCTCTCTTTTCTGTGGGCTTCTTTCCTCTCTCTCTCACTCCCTATCGTTCCTTTTTTTGACGAGGAGGCGCCAGGTCACAGGGTCTTCAGCACAAGCCTCCCATGTGCTTATGTCGATGTGGCATGCCTTCATGTCTCTCTTGCAGACATTTTTGAAGCGTAGGCGTGGTCTCCCTGTCGGTCGGGTGCCCTCCACTAGTTCACCGTACAGCAGGTCTTTAGGGATGCGACCTTTGTCCATCTTCCTGACATTAAATGACCCGAAAAGGGTTGATATGCAGTAAAACAACCAGCCAGCCAACCAACCAGCCGAGTCAATTTTTTTGTGTTGTGTCTTCAGATTTGAAAATTATTAGTATTAGATAGGAATGATTGAAACCATATAATCGTGTGCAAACAAATTAGTATTATAGGAATAGTTACTCAAAATCTTATATTTCAGGATAAATTATTAGCATCTGGTGGTGAGGCTTCAGTTCTGCTATTACATTGAGGAAGGATGTTTACAAGAAGTTGTGGTACATAAACCCCCTGTCACGTAAACCTGAGACGTAAATGTACGTCTTACATTGTCGAGGAGAGGAGATGTTTAAAAAGAAAGATTTTGACTTTTGTACTTTCATCTTCTACTATTACTTGGAACGTCACCTAGTGTCGTACGGAGAAAAAACGGCAGTACAAATTATTAACATCTGGTGGCGAGCCAGTTCTGCTATCTATAACGAGGAAGGACGTTTAAGAAGTTGTGAGACATAACCCCCTCCTGTCACGTAAACCTGAGACGTAACTGTACGTCTTACATTGTAGAGGAGAGATGTTTAAAAAGAAAGATTTTGACTGTTGTACTTCCACCTTCTACTATTACTTGGAACGCCACCTAGTGTCTAACTGGAGAAAAACGGCAGTACAAATTATTAACATCTGGTGGTGAGGCCCCAGTTCTGTGATTGCTATGAGGAAGGATGTTTAGAAATGCCGAAAATATTGAATTAACTAGTGGGCGAAAAATATTCTAAAAATCTGAAATGTGTTTCTGCAAAAAAAAAAAAAAAAAAATCTCTACCGGAAAATAAAATCATTTAACAAAAAACAGTCACTTAATATTAGAAAAAATAAAAATATGTCGGGTGAATATTAGGTTTGTTCATTCTCAAATTAGTTCTTTTTCTCGATTCTCCATGTTTTTTTTCTTTCTGTATCTTGATTTTCTTTTTTCGTTTTCTGTTCAGACAAATTTGTGTTGTTACTCATGCACCTGTTTTTAGTTTTCGTCTACCAACAGTTTTTACCCAGTCGTTTTAATTTAGTATCGTCTACAGCAAACATTGGTCTAAAAAAAAAAATGGCGCCTGATTATTTGATAAGAAGACAATCGACAAAACTGTTCCATTTGGGACATTGGGGAAATCGTATTGATTGAGAGACGAAGAAAAAAAAAATACTCTTTCGTTTTTAATGAAAGTGTTTCATTTATTGGTTTGTTTTTGCTCTGATATTTCTTGCTTTCTTGGAAAAAGATGTTATACACACACACACACAACACACATATATATATAAATATTAAAATCCCTCCACACAAGGATGCGACACAAGGTCAATTTCTTAAGTAGGGTTTGAGAGGTATACTTACCTGCTCCACCCGGAGGGTCCAGTGTGCTTCGGCCACTGGATCAGGTTAAGTAATAAATAATAGCGTCGATCCCAGGGGTCCATCCCCCCAGGCAATACCTGCCCCTTGGGGCCTGGGTTTATTGCCCAGCGCCTGAGGCGCCCCCTTGAGGGGAATGCCGAAGGGATCGACGCAATTTCTTGTTCTTTCCCACCCATCAGCTTCGGCTTGTGGGTGGGCCCACGTTAAAACGAGGCCTTGTGCCCAGCCCATACAAGTGGGGTATGAGGCAAATACCCTTACCTAGCCTTCGGGCCTGTGTCCGAGTGCTTCGACCACTGGACCGATTATAAAACTAACGGCGTGATCCCAGGCGGCTATCCCCCCCAGGCAACACACACCTCCTTGATTTAAAGGGGCTGGATTGGGTTTATTGCCCAGTGACTGAGGCAACGCCTTTAAGGGGAATGCCGCGGGGATACACGTATTTTTGTGCTGCCATCACATGAGCTTCGGTTCGTGGGTTGCTCCACCAAAAATTGACCTTTGTGTCTGACCTGCATGGTGGGATGCAGGAAAATACCTTTAACAGGTTAAAATTCAGTTTTCCTTCTCCTAGACTGCAGTTTATCGTCATACACAGACCTCAGCCACCGGCTTTTATATATCTTTTTTAGGAAGCGCGTGGTGTAATGGTTAAAGTCATGGGAAATGGACTCGTCGCCCCGAGTTCAAATCCTGGACCTGCTAATTGCATTTCACTTAGCGCTAATACCATTGGGAAAGGTATGAATCCTACTCTCCCTCCAGCTATGGGTAAATAGTAGGGCAGACTGGGCTCTTTAGCCTTGGTTAGGCAACCGGTCTAGGAGAAGGAAAACTCTGAATTCAAACCCGTTGAACTCCGCTTAAGAAATTGACCTTGTGTCGCATCCTGCTCGTGCGGAGGGGTTGATATATATATATATATATATAAAAAAAAGGTTAGGGGTTTGTCATAAGAGCAATATGGCCAGGACAATGATCTAGTGCAACAGTGCATAATAAAATAGACTCATTTTGCATCATATGGGTGCAGTGACTTTTAAGAGGAATCTTTTATCCACAGATCCTTATCTTCAAGAAACACCGGAAAGCAATGTTGCCCATTACACAACGTACTACTATTTCAAGGGAGCTTCAGATGATTAATCCAATAATCGTTCTATTCCTCCATCTTCATCTAGCCGAAAGGACGTCTCTTTTTCACCCAGGTTGTGTCTGAGAGATATACATAGGTGAATTCTGTTTCATTTATGCTATGGTTGTTATTAAAAAAATACTATTCCTTATGTAGCCAACGCGCGGAAGTCTACGCATTGTAAACATCTGGTGTTGTTTTTAAACATCCGGACTGATTGCCTAAACCCCTGTGCTTTTATTTATTTGTTTTTATTTCTTAAATATTTAACTTGTCTGAGTAAACTAGCAACTAGCCCTGTCGACTATGGCTGTAGACTTCGCCGACTGCACTTCTGTAGAAAGGTAAGACCACCCTTTTGACTGTAGGTGGCGATCCATGATACTTAAGAACGGAATCCTGGTGGCTGAACATGCAACCCTCCACTTTGACCCTTACTTTGACTAGACAGTCGATCGGAGAGGCCCCCTCTGATCAATCAGCTACTTACGTCAAGCCTATATTACTGTCTCGACCCTATTGCTCTTATGCCAACTTCCAACCTTTTTATCATATATGTGCTAGAAGGCGGTGGCTGAGGGTCTTAGTGTCCTGGGTATGACATCAAACTGCATCTAGTGGTGAAGTTCCAATTCTCGAACTCTGGGGAGTATGGGGTACCCCTTCATGACCATTACTCCCAGTTCCACCCTGATCCAGAGTAATAGTACCTGCTAAGGCACCATCTATGGGTTAAATAGCTAAAAAAATGAGTTCTAAAAATGGGACCATATGACCATTAGGCACCCCTTTTTGATCTCGATTAAGAAAGGACATGTTTTTCATTTACACCGTCAATATCCGGTTGTTTTAACAGACGAATTTGAGATTAAAAAGAAATTATAAAACTAACCCCTAACCTAACCCCTAACCCTAACCCCTAACAAACAACCGGATATTGACGGTGTAAATGAAAAACATGTTCTTTCTTAATCGAGATCAAAAAGGGGTGCCTAAAGGTCATATGGTCCTAAAATGTTTAAAAATAAGTTTAAAAATAATGCCCAATAAAAACAAAATAATAAAACAAAAACGTCTTCGGCATAGAATAACCCAACAAG
>CM042153.1:107813993-107826493 GCA_023376005.1 Doryteuthis pealeii
TAAAGTCCGCTTAAGACCTTGACCTTGTGTCACATCCTGCCCGTTGGTAAATATACATACGACCACGGGTATACATAACATAAGTATGAGAAATACAACCACGGATATAAGCTCATACACTTATACCGTCTATGGAAAGATACGTCTATATAACAGGAAGTGTGGAATACCTATTGATTGATATTATAACCAGGTCCACTGAACCGGGGTGGTAGTACCTGTTAGTGTCTCATCTATGGGTCAAATAGATATGTTTGCAAATTATTTGTCTTAATTAGTGTTGTGGCGCTATTTAGGGTTTATAAAGTTGTATTGAACAAAGAAAGTAGAATTTACAGAAGGAAAGTGAAGTTACATTCGACAATACAGTCTAGAACTGAATCGTGTCGCTTGTTCTTCAAGCTACAATTGTCTTAGCTACTTATAGTAGTAGTTGGGTCATTCTATTATGTAGATAGGTTATATCACCTATAACAGTTAGGAATACTTGATATCATATAATCGTGTGCAAAATATTTTAAGAAAAAAAACTATACAAAAAATGTAAAGATGGACGTACAATTGACACAATTCCCTAACCTCTATGCATAGAATAACCCAAGACGGATTGACATGCCAGTGAGCATTTATTATAATAGATACAATGTTCTGCTAGACCCAACATATTTTTTTATCTATGAACCCCTTTGATTACTGTTTTACACTCGTGGACCCTCATAGTATATAATTAATTTTTAATATATTTAAAAAAATGAAATTTTACGAAATCCGACGTTGTAAGTGAAGTTAAGAAAACATGTAATTAAAAGTAATAAAACAAACAAACAAAAATTTACAAAAAAAATAAAAAAATTATAACAGTTTCTTCTTAGAAATCAATAGCAAAAACATTAAATACACTATGTACAGAAAGATTACTCACTTATTGATATTTTATTTAAATGAAATTTTTTTTTTTTGTTCCAAACACGCAGAAAAATTAAAACGCGCTAAAAAAATCTTGCGTTTTTTGTGTACAAAAATAAACGCAAAATACGTTAAAAATTATGAGGGCCCTTTGATAAAAAATACCAAAATATCAGGGAATTAGCTGATTTTAATAACATCTCTATACTGTCACGAGACTTCCAGAAAAGGTAATACCACAAGAAAAAAAATGATTTATTTTTAACGGCATGTCAACCCATCTTGGGTTATTTTTATGCCTAGAGGTTAGGGAATTGTGTTCATTGTACTTTTATACTTACATTTTTGTGTAGTTGTTTCTTATGATATTTTTTTATCACAGTGCAATACATTATCCAATAAAAATATTTTATACACTACGGTTTTAAGTAATTATTTCTATCTAATAGTAACCATTTCTTTACACATAATTATATGATGACTAAAAATCCTATTGTATTTTCATAATCAAATAATTTTTGCTTCCTGGACAAAAATATTATAAGGTCCCCGGTGATCCATATGGACCCCGGTAGAGAATAAAAGTACAATACTAATTCAATTATTTACAAGGTTTAGCATAGTAGTGGCGCAAGGCCAATAATAAGATGCACAAGCAATGGTATGTTAACTTAGTGACCTAAAGACTATACCACTTGAGGTTCCTAAAAAAAACCACTAAACGCAGTTTAAATTTGGCACTAAGCCTCAATTATCGGGCTCCTACTGAGAATCGAACTCGCTACTCTGTAGTTATTGCTTCACGAGGAAGTGACTTCTCCAAAATTAATTTACCGGTTCATTGATCAAGCAGGAATGAAAGAGTCCAGAGTGTATTTATATGCAGTTCTTTACACATGAGAGGAAACAATTAGAAAGAATCTCGCCTTCCCGGCGTGAATTTAGAATGCCCTCGAGACTTGGCAAGAGAACTGACCAAGAACGATAACTCTTAAATAACAAAACAATCCGAGATAGCAACATTATTAGCTGACTTGGGCAATTTCAATCTGAAATCAATGCCTCCTTTTTTGTTCTATTGTCCCATATGTCAGTGACAGACGTTGGTGGCATGGCAGTATATGTTAAACCTGTCATTATTATTATTATTATTATTATTATCACTCCTTTTGAGTTTTTCCACATCAGCATTAGCTGATGGTATTTCACTGGAGTCTGAGTAACAACAAGTCTCCTCAGGTCTCCAGGACTCTGAGTATTCTAGCCGATTGCAGCAATGCAGTAGTCTGGGTGGTTTCAATTCTTCCTCTGATTTCCAGAACCTCCAGTTTTTTTACCAAGCTTTTTAGGACCATTCCAAGTACACCATAGACAATTGGTATCACTTTGACCCTCATATTCCACAGCTTTTTCAATTCTCTGGCAAGGTCCAGGTATTTGTTTATCTTTTCATTTTCCTTCAACTTTACCCTATGATCTACTGGAACCGCAAATTCCACCAGTTGACAAAGTCTCTTTTTTGTTAATCAACACTAGGTCTGGTCTCCTGGCTATTATTATTATTATTATTATTATTATTATCATTATTCACACGTTAGCCACTACGCTACGGTGACCCCCATTCTCTTACGAAATTACTTGGGAACTTCAGGAAATATCCCCCTCTCTCTCTCTCTCTCTTTTCTTTCTCTCTTTTGTCTCTCTCCTTTTGTTTCTCTTTCTCACTTTCTCACTTTCTCTGTGTCTTTTTCTCAATTTTCCTCTTCCTCTGTCTCTCTCCCTTTCTCTTTCTCTCCACGTTCTTTTCTTCATTCTACATTCAAATTTACATAATCGGCCATTTTTAAAGATACTATTCGCTCTTATTTTCAGCATTTCATTTTCAAATTCTCCCTCTCTCTCTTTCTCTCCACTCTCACTCTGTTTCTATCTCACACTTTCTCCCCACCCCATCTCTCTCAGTTTTTCTCTGTTTCTCTCAGTTTCTTTCTTTCTCTCTTTCTGTTTCTTATAATATAATAAAATACAAGAGGCGAAAGATCTAATCCAACAATTTCGTTCTTTTAAAACAGTGGTTCCCAACCTTTTTATATTCCCGTACCCTTAAAAGAGTTTTGTTCTGACCTCGCACCCCTTAAAAGAATTTTGCTCTGACCTCGCACCTCTTAAAAGAGATTTGCTCTGACCTCGCACCCATTAAAATACCTATTTATACTTTTATTAAAAAATATAGAATGTGAATCCATACTACAGTTTTATCAAAAGATTAAATACATTTCACTCTCGAAAAAATGTAATCTAAAATTAACGGACGCTTCTCGCCCCCCCCCCCCCGGAATGATGCTCGCACCCCCCAAACAAAAACAAAAACAAAATTTATCTTTCCATGTTATATTCATGGATGAGTTGTGTAAGATGCACAAAAACAAATTTAACCAACATATTTATTTTCATAACATTATCAAAGAACGCAACATTGTCAGAAAGGTCGGCGGACCTGATAAAATGCCTCCGTGGGCCGGATCTGGCCAGCGAGCCGTTGTTTGGTGACTCCTGTTTTAAAAGTTCTCTTGTGACGCGAGGTGATCACATAATTCTTACAGTATCAGACACGACCATCTTGGATTATTATTCAACTCGGAAGTTCTATCATCACTGCTTCGATATTAATGTTAGAAGCAATGAATATGTAACACAAAAAAGATAAATAGATAGATGGATAGATAGATAGATAAATCTAACCCGACCGGAAATGAGATACTAGAACGTACTAATACCGAACAAATCTGGTCTTAAAAAATAAATAAAATGAAAAAAAAAAAAAACAACAACAACAAAAAAAAGATACAATCATTCGTTGAGTACTACAACCGACACAGGAAACGAGATAACGATGTCGGTTTCATTATACGAGATGTTATTTTGGTCCAAGTGGATGAAAAACAAACGACCTTCGTTTTTTATTACGAAGCTGTACCTAATTTAACGTACGTCAAGAACTATGCCTCTCGGCGCATGCGCGCACACACGCATGCGTATAGCGTTTTTGCTGAGAAGTACACACAATGGTCATTTGATTTACGAGTGTCTTAACTTACGAGTTTTCTTAATTAGGAACTGTTACTCGATCGATTTTTTTTTGTTTGTTTTCTGTTGTGAGATACGTTTGAGATCTGTTTGAGCCACAAGCGAGCTTCAGATACGCTTATGATAATAAGTTTAAGTTTCCCAATATATTATGCTAAAGAAAAATATTATCGAAAAAAAAATACATTAAAACACGTTACAGCTCATAATTAATCCATTGTATTTTATTATGTTTTTATATAATACAGGGCTATGTAACAGGGTGTTTTTTTCTTGTGTGTGTGTGGGCTGGAACTGATTAATGGAATTTTAGTTTATTTAAATGGGGAAAATTGATTTGATATACGAGGAACCTGAGTTACAAATAGAACGAATTAAACTCGTATGGCAAGGTGCCCACACACACACACACACACACACACACATATATATATATATATATATATTGTTTGGCAAGAAAAGGCTTAAAAATCGGCCATTTTGCGGTTATAGATCTATTTCTGCCCACAGATATCTGTGTATACCTATGAGTTTCATCAGACCGCTAACTTTATTGAAAATGGTACACAGATAGTTCTTGAGTCTTTATATATACTTTTTCTGGTGAATATATCGGATTTCAGTTCATCTCATTTCTTAGGGGGTAGTTGTGTTTATGCCCGGGAGGTGATGATAGTGGCTTTCGGGGTGATTTAATGCCTTCAATATATATATATAATATATATATATATATATATATATATATATATATATTATATATATGTGTGTGTGTGTATCTGTTTTAGGGCTGCCTTTGTGTGTCTTGATGTATTATCTAGAGCCTGAACAGAAGTACTAACAGCTAAGTCATTAGTACTGCAGTGACTTACCTGTTACCTTGACTTCATAAATTAATTCCATAAATTTATTGTTTCATCGCCATAGATCTAGGTTCAACCTGTGCACAAGATCGACTTATACACGAGTGTCAATAATATTTCAACATAATGAAAAGGACAAAGAAAAACCCTTGGTTTCAAAAATGAATTCCATAAATCAATGATTTTGTGACCATAAATCAAGGGTCGACCTATACACGAGTAATGATTTTGTAAGGTTGAAATTTTAACTATAGGAAGAAATCAATCCTTGACTATATAGATTAATTTCATAAACGGATGATTCGTGACCATAAATTTAGGCTCGACCAATACACGAGATAGACTTATAAATGGCATATTTATAAATTTAGTCTCGACTTATACACGGGATAACTTGTATATTTTGTATCCCTCTAATTTCTGTTTTACTCCTTCTTTCATTGTTATCAATAATCCTTCTACTTCTCTTTCTTTTGTACTACTACTGCTACTACTTCTACTACTACTACTACTACTACTGTCTTTCTCATATCATTGTCCTCCACCTCTTACTCTTCTTCTTCTCTTAATAGTTCTTCTCCTTCATACTCCTCCTACCACTCCGATACCGGCCACACCTGCTGCTACTAGCGACCTCCATTTTAACTGAATCTCCGTAAGCCCATCTATCAACGGATGCTGCACAACCCTAACTCTAATCTTTTCCTATTTTTCTTGCCCGTCGGGCCAAATGATCAACAGAGCCGAGGGCTTCTCAGCCAATCAAACTTTCTCATAATCCGAAACGGGCTCCTTTGGCTTCTCTCCATACGCGTCAATCTCGACCTCAAGAGGTGGTGAAATTCATAAAACGCTTGGTCAATCGTCGGCTTGAGCAAAGAGACAACAAGAAATAAACCATAACTCGCCCCGAAAAGTAATCCCGAAAATAATGCTTGTCGATATTCAATATTTGAGTGTGTTAGGTTGCAGTTGAATTTGGAACTTTTTTTCTTTTATAAATGGAAGAATATGCAGAGCCAAACTATATACGATATATCTGGCCGTGTAGCCATCATAATATGAATTAGTATTTGTATTTAATTTCATTAGTCTTTCTAATTCAATATAATATTTAAATGATATTAGAATTTAAATACTTGTGGCTGGAGGGCTCATTTTTTGCTAGTTATATTAATTTATTATTATAACTTATTACTATTATTGTATTATTTTGTCATAAGGTTTGATTATTCTTTGGAATTTGTTTTCATGTCTGCATTTAGGTATCAATTTTGCTAATTTTTATTAGAAGTTTGTTTAATGTATGAAGTTTTAAACACATGAAGAAAAATTCATCCATTTGAATAGCTATGAGAATTTTTATTTCAAAATTTTTTTTTTTTAGAAAATTAATTTAATTACTCATTCATTCTCCATTCATTATGTATATATATATATATATATATATATATATATATATATATATATATATAGGGGCCAGGTGAAATTCATAAAACGCTTGGTCAATCGTCGACTTGAGCAGAGAGACAAAAAGAAATAAACCATAACTCGCCCCGAAAAGTAATCCTGAACAGAATGCTTGTCGATATTCAATATTTGAGTGTGTCTTGGTTGCAGTTGATTTTGAAACTTTTTTTTCTTTTACAAATGGAAGAATATTCAGGGCCAAACTATATACGATATATCTGGCCGAGTAGCCATCATAATATAAATTAAGGAACCAACAATTTCACGATAGAGCTTATTATGAATTAATTCATTTTCATTATCAAAAAGTTTATTTATATCCATTTCACATGGAGTATAACGTGGTTTACAATCGGTCATATTAAATTTGGGTCCTTCGGTTGGTCCGATGGTGCATCGATTATGTCATGCAACTGAAGGGTTCTCAGATACCCATGGAACTTTGTCTCCCAAATTTCGTAACTCGACTCGTCGCCATTGAAGAAGATCCGAGCGTTACCCTGGCCCGTAACCTGTAAAGTTTTTAAATGCCATCCTTAGCCAGTTGAAAAGGGCTTAAAGAAAGTCCTGAGTTATGGAATCCTTTGGTGAGCGTAGAAATCTTATCCTGCATATTGGTAAAGGTACAGTGATTTAATCCTATGTCCGTCGTCCACGAATGTCAAAGTAATTATGTCCAGTAGGGTTGGTTTAAGTATTGTATCAACCTCAGAGTACTGCCAGTGATTGGCCAAGAGATAGGTCATATGATTATGTCCGAGTCTACAAGTAGGAGCGGGCGTCTAGCACACACCTTATATATAAAAAATCTCAACAATTTTCATAGGAACAATCTTTACAACCGAGCGGTTTCTTATTAGTGCATTCGTCAGGTAAAACGAAATAGTTTTTGAAAATGAAAAAAAAATTCAAAAACTATTTCGTTTTACCTGATGAATGCATATATATATATATATATATATATATATATGGTGAATCAAAAAGTAATGCCATTGTCTATATTTCATGTGAAGTTTTTTTTAAAATTTATAAAACATTGAGACCCTAACGAAGCCCAGGGCAAGAATCCGACGAGTAAGACCCAACTTGACAATCGACAATATCCTCCTTCTGCAAGACAATGCTCGACCACAGACAAGTATCAGGACAAGGGAGAAAATCACCTCATTCGGGTGGACAACTTTATCGCATCCTTCATACTCACCAGATTTAGTGCCTTCAGACTATCATATCCTCGGCCCCGTGAAAGATGGTTTGAGAGGCAAACATTATTCCAGTGACGAAGAAGTGAAATCTGTAGTCAAGAAGTGGCTCAAAGAACAATCTACAGAATTTTACGGGGTAGGGATACATGTTCTGATTCGAAGGTGGAACATTGCTATTAAGAGAAACGGTGACTATGTGGAGAAGTAGGATGTGATCCACAGAGGACCAGCTTCTTTTTGATGTATGATACATGTTCTTGTGTTGGTAATTATACCTGTCCTAAACAAAATGGCATTACTTTTTTACTCACCCTCGTATCATGCCAAATATATATATATACAAACATTATCCAAAAGTCCAGAGAAGAAATCTTCCTTACGACACAAGAGTTTTATTTAAACAAAATCAAGTCGCAGTTTTAGAGCTCAATGTGTGCTCTGAATGTTAGAGTCACAGAGCAAGACTATTTGTCTAAGCTCCCTGACATAGACTATAATGCTAAATCTCTAAGTCTTTTGTTATTTCTTTATTTATATACAAACATATATAGGGAGATCAATCGTGGTGTAATGGTTAACAAGCTAGTCTTTCATTATCACCATAGTCAAAGTACAAAAATACTAATTGAAACCTGTCTAAATGGGGCACTCTTGAACCTTTCTCGACCGTTTCACTTTCGTTTTGTATTTTTTTGAGTGGTTCAGCAAGTTATTATACCTTAAATAACAAGGGCATTGAAGTGATTATTTCAATCTAATAATAGTCATTTGTTTGCTCACAGTAATAGCAATGAACAGGTACTCAAATACTCCCCAGTGCTCTAAAACTTGAATACTTGCGTCCAGGGGGCGCATATTCTTGCTAGTTTTTATAAAGAGAAAAACTTATAATTCGCAGCCAAGACAAAGGGGAATAATGAGATTGAAATCTTAGGATAAGAGGAGGAGAGTTGCCAAAATAAACAATTCATTACTTGAATAAATATCTTGATGGAGTCGATTCACAGCGCAGTGGTTCTTTGTAGTGTATACAAGAAAGACCTTTTCGGTAAAATCTTGAAAAGAAAAAGAATTGACGCAGTAATACCTTCCCGACAAAAGAAATGACCTTTAATATCTACAGTAATATCTTAACTTTCTTCGCGCCCGCCATTTTCAAGATTCATTGCCGGTTTTACCTTTATCAAACAATTTGGACCTAGACACCAAAACGTAAAAAAAAAAAATCCCACCCCCCAAAAAGCCGACTATATCCCGCAGAAACTATTTCAGATCCGGACTACGCAGATGATCTGGCGCTTCTAGCAGGTACTCGTACACAAGCATAATCACTGCTGCTGAGCCTAGAGAGGGCGACAAGGGGCATTGGCCTCTATGTTTTAAAACAAGATGCCTTACGAAATGATTAAAATAGAATAAATGAATACTTGAAAAAAATCAATGAATTCAATTTAAATATGATTTATGTGTCGTTTGTTTGTTTTGATTTTGCGGCATATCAACCTCGGCGGGTAATTTAATGCCGACTAAGTTCTAGATTCATCGCGATAGTTTGGTAGAAAACAAATGTATATATATATATATATATATATATATATATATATAATATATATATATATGAGTAAATAAATGAGTGTGATCATCTCAGCTAGATAATGCTGTTTTTATTCCAAAGAAAGAAAGGGAAAAAAACATGCTAAACAGAAAAAATTAATAAGAGAAAGAAAGAGAAAGGAGGAGATAATGCTAATCTGTTTCAATCAAACATAATGAAAAGAAGGAAAGTAAGAAAAAAAAAAAGACGAGAAAAAGTTAAATCAATCATATTATACATTTTATATATTGAACTATTTGCAATAGCTCTTAAGTAAACATATCAAATATTGTAATAATTAAATTATCATTCTGTGGTATATCCACAGGTCTTGTATCATTTCACTCTACTGCCAAAATTTATTGACTGCCCTATTACTTCTGTCCCCACACTGAATCATTAGTGAATTAAAATTTGGACAAATTTGCTCAATAATTCCACAGGTTGCATAAACTGTTAGTTATTCCCTATCATTTATAATAATATAATTTATAACTGCCTAAATAGTAGAATAGACTGGGATCTTTATCCTTGGTACAGCAACAAGTTTAGAAAGAGTTGTTAAATACATTGGAGCCTCGTAGTGTAATGGTTATCTTCAAAGAAATATATTCGGTAACCCGATTTGAACTATCATTCAAATACTCATATTTTTGAGTACAATCCCACTTCTTTGAGGAAACTAGCAAAATAAAAAACACCCTCCAGGCGATGTAAAAGTAGATTTTTGAAACATATTGCCTGGGGGGGGGGGTTTTAAAAATTCAATGTCAGCGAGTTTATACCCTAAGTAAGTAAAATCATCAAATTCATTAAAGGATTAAAAAATAAAACAATTTGAAACGTAAACTTTAAATATGTATCAAAATAAAACAAACTATATATAGATATATAATACCAGTCATGTATTTATTAAAACTTGTTTTAAAAAACAATGAGGACTGTTTAATGTTGCATGTTCAAATTTTGAGTGTTCGAGTATTCTATGTTATGACAATTTTGGGTTAATGTGACGTAAGCAGTGACCTAGTTTTTGTTATAGACAAAAACCGGAAGCGAATCTCCATTATTAATAGAAACATTATTAATAGATGTAAAATCCTGGGTGGTCATGAATATTTTCATAATCCGCGAATCAAAATTTTTATTAAAACTATTTTCTTTGAATTGCAGGTGCATATTTTGATAATCGTTATTTTCCTAGTGAATTTTGGCGGGCCGTTCCGAAAACAGTGCCGGTCGAATCTGGCCCACAGGCTAGATTTTGTTTCTAGGGTGTGGCTAGTTATTTTAGTGAGATTTACTCCTATGAATATCTACACATAGACACACAAGTGTAGGCCGATCAGCGAAAGCCTATATTAAGCAGCTCTGTGAGGATACTTGATTCCGTAAGGAGGATCTCCAGGAGCGATGATCGATAGCGACGATTAACACACACACACACACACACACACACACACACACACATATATATATATATATATATATATATATATGCTAAAGAAGATGAGTTACCGGGGAATAGAATAGCGATAATCGCAACATCGACCGTCTACACAAATGTTAATCGAATAATAATTTAATAACCTTAAACCCTAACCCTAACCCTAAACCCTAACCCTAACCCCGTCTTCTTTTTTCCTAGTAGATAATTAAATAAATAATTTATCAGTCAAGAGTGGTTCCCCTTTGTTTATGTTAGACTTATAGGAAATAACCGACGTTTCTGATGCAGCTCCCGATTGACGCCACCGCCATATAGAGCAGTTGTTCGGTTATAGCAATTATTCGTTTTTTTTTTAACGCAAAAGGCATGAAACCGATTGAAATATATACTGGGAATAGAAGTCAGTTTTCAAATATGGGATGGCAAGCCCCAACCCCTTTTTATCATATGGGTGCTAGAAGGCAGTGGCTGCGGGTCTACATGTCCTGGGAATGACGTTAAACTCTATCTGATGGTGAGGTTCCAGTTTTGGAGGTTTGGGGAATGTGGAGCACCCCTTCATCACCATTGATCCCTGGTCCACTCTGACCCGGAGTGGTAGTACCTGTTAGGGTCCCATTTATAGGTTAAATAGAAAAACATGGGTTTATAAACAAAATTGTATTATCCATTTAAGAATTGATTTATTTCAAAACTTTCTTGGCATTAAATGACCCACTGAGGTTGATATGCCGTAAAACAAACCAAACCAAACCAATCAAATATGGGAATCTTTCTTTTTTCGGGGGTGGGTGGGGTAATATACCACGTATTAGTTAAGAGAGAAACCCGTCTACTATTTGAACGTATATATATATTTTTTCTTTATGAAATCGAGAAAGACGTGCTCAAGTGATCGACAATGGCCGTAATTAAAGTTACTGTGTCGGGAAATCATCTTGAGATGGTTGTCACGTATCAGACGTGACAAGCGACAAGTTGACATAGGTTTACATTGGAAGACTCTTAAATTCAATTGTGACATCTTGATGACACAAAGGCGCGCACTTTCTCTCATCAACCGTGACTGAAGTGGCGAGTGTGTAATGTCATTAGCGATTGTAGAATTCTGTGAAAATTGAAATGTTAGAAGATTCCACTTCCCCTAACCAATAAGATGAAAATTAATGAGGTTTAATTAAAACATCTTGAACTATTACCGTGAGTGGCATTCGAATCTTGAATAACAACCTAAAGTCTCTCTCTATGAACAAAGCGTAGACGATTTAAATATTATTATAATGAGGGCTAACGCGGCCCTTTAACTCAGTTGGTAGAGCACCCGCCTTGGAATCACAAGGTTCTGGGTTCAATACCGGTCCCCGTCAACTCAGCGTATGGTTAGTTGGAGGTGCGTGGTGTAATGGTTAGAGGCGTAGGAAATGGACTCGTCGACCCGAGTTCAAATCCTAGACGAAGCTACAGTCGCTACTGTATACATAGCGCTAATACACCTGGGAAAGGTATGAATCCAACTACTCTCTCCCCGACTATGAGTAAAATAGTAGGACTAACTTTTAACCTTGGTTAGACAACCAGTCTAGGAGAAGGAAAACTCTGAATTCAAACCTATTAAATCCGCTTGCGTAGTCACAACAAGAATAGGCTCAGTCCTACTTAGTGATCTATTTCCTTAATTAATTAAGGAGTAGCACATATTGGGCAATCTGATCTGTGCGGTAAAGGTAGGTGTGGTGCTCCACCTCAGCAAAACAATCTCCCTGCTGCCACTAAACAACAATTCTCTTTTATTCTCTCTACTTCAGACACGAAGAAGAATCTATCCTGTTATAACTCTAACAGATACGTCCGAAAATAAAGAAAAAGAAAACGTCCTATGAAATGTGTCGTTTTCCGCATAGGTCGTGTGTCATATTAGTTTCCCCACT
>CM042153.1:107831493-107848993 GCA_023376005.1 Doryteuthis pealeii
GATGTCAGCAAAGGCATGAATCCATATGTTCTCCCTTCAGCCATGGGTAAATAGTAGGGCAGATTAGGTGCTTTAGCCTTCGTTAAGCAACCAGAACTACACGAAGGAAAACTCTGAATTAAATAAACTTTACTCTGGTTAAAACATTGGCCTTGTGTCACATCCTGCCTGTGGTGAAAGAGTTTGGTGAATACCTACCCAAGACACAAAACAGCTCTTATCTCTAATGTAACTATCACAGGAAAATATCGATTGACAACGATTAGAGTGCTTGAACTTTATTCTGAAGGAGAAGCAGCCCAGTTTGATGAATCACAAAGGTGCGGTACTCTATCAAATATAATGCACCTCACCATAGACCACACATTACATTATCAAAAATTGAAGGACTCGAATAATAATAATAATAATAATAATAATAATAATAATAATGAATTGGAAATCAGAAGAAGAATCAAAACCATCCAAACTACAGCACTGTTGGGATCGGCTAGAATACCCAGAAGAGTCCTGGAGACCTGAGGAGACTTGCTGTCAATCAGCCTCCAGTGAACCACCAGCTACGGCAGGTGTGAAAACCTTTTAATAATAATAATAATAATAATAATAATAATAACAACAATGATAATAATAATAATAATAATAATAATAATAATAATAATAATAATAATAGAACTGGTAGATTTTGCAGTTCCAGCAGATCACAGGGTGAAAATGAAAGAAAACGAAAAGATAGACAAATACGTTGACCTTGCTAGAGAAGTGAAAAACTGTGAAATATATGTTTTTTGCGTCTTAGGTAGAGTGCCACACCTGACATTAGCTCGCAACTGTACCACACAGATCTAAGCTGTGCTATTCATGTGCCAAGTATCTAACCCGGAACTTACGTTTCTGGGACGGATTTTCTACCACATTCTTAGAATATTAATTTGGAAAAAAAAAAGACGCTCTACAAATTCTTGTGGGTTTTGTTTACCAAAAAACAAATGACTCGGAGAAAATGTCCCCATCGATATTTGGCGCCCCCAAAATAAGGGGGGTCAAGGTTAAGAGAACTGAAAAAAAAATCCCGGACGTAAATCGACAGCTTGAAACTCGTGAATTAAAGCAATTTCTATGCAATAGCATTCAACAAGATATTTAACTTTGGCTTAGTGACCACCAATGTTATATATTCAGTGAAGGCCGAATCAACTGATATTGCTCTACAAGAGTAATTTACTAACGGCGACGCGACGACAAATCAAACCAACTTTTGAAGGCTGGAGACCAACTGTAAGGAAGTCTAGAAAGGAACAAGTCATTGTACGTTTACGCATTGGTCATACAAAACTAACGCACTCCTATATACTCAAACAACAACAACAACCACAATGTGGAACATTTCAAACACCTTTGATAGTTAAACACTTATTCATAGAATGCAGGTGTTTCTGCTCGCATCAGAAACCGTTATTTTAAAGCAAACAATATGAAAGATCTGTTTGAAAATGTCAACATGGAGGATATTCTCTCTTTTTGAGGGAAATAAAATTATACCATAGAATATAGACATGAAACAAATCAATACCATACAACATAATCCCCAATAATGCTAACACATTGTTAAAACCAATTACTAAAAAGTATAAATATAAATACACGATATGTATTACTTCCTAACCGTTAGGCATGACATAACCACAGACGGGTTGATATGCCGTTAAAATCAATAAACAATAAAAAATAACAAGATACTGAACGTATTTTGTTATTATAAACACACTCAACCGAAGTTGTGTTAAAATAAGTCTAAGATCAAAGGGGAATGTAAACTGGCGCCCATAACTTACTTTTCCCTTATATACCAATTATCATAAAAGGTTCCAGTTTCGTTTAAAGTTCTTTAAACCCCACTGGCTTGTGAGAAAGCCGAAGAGAAACGCCCGCCAAATGAATGTATCAACTCGATAATCTAAGGCATTAGCGGTGATAAAAGCCCGTAAAATAACACCGTGGCGGTCGGATCAGATTCGAAATCTGAGCTGTGAATTGACAATTTTTATGCTTCTTTGTGTTTGGAAGATTGTAAACAATGTTTTTTGTTTTTGTTTGGATAAAATGTTTGTTGATTATTTCACAGGGTGTCCTGTCTGCTTAGTGACTCAGTCTGCAAAACCTAGATAAGCCGGCGAATATAGTGGGTTTTAAGCGGTGAAAATAATATATATATATATATATATATATATATATATATTATATGAGGTTAAGTAAACAAACAAATGTGTTTATTTTTATATGGCTTTAAGCCGACAATTTTTGGGGGACATGTGCTTAATTGAAGTCATACCTAATTTTGAAACTTAATTAGTTAATAATTAATGAATTTTAGGCGGGCATATATGTTCAAATGTAAGGCTAAACGAATCGAGAAAATGTCAATCCCTGAATGTACATTTCAACCTATTAGGTCTCATCATGTCTATAACCTTGCTAATGAGACCTAATAGGTCGAAATGAACATTCAGGGATTGACATTTTCTCGATTCGTTTAGCCTTACATTTGAACATATACGCCCGCCTAAAATTCATTAATTATTAACTAATTAAGTTTCAAAATTAGATATGACTTCAATTAAGCACATGTCCCCATATATATATATATATATATATATATATATATATATATATATATATATATATATGTGTGTGTGTGTGTGTGTGTGTGTGTGTGTGTGTGTGACTGTATCTTTCTTTCTTTCTTTCTTTGTCTATAAATTAATATCTATCTATCTATCTCAGTGTGTTCATATCTGTGTATTTATTTCACGATTTGTGACATTGTTTCTTTCTTTCTTTCTTTCTTTCTCAAATAATCTACATTTCTCTTCCCCTCTCTATCTATTTATCTATCCAAAGGTATTTAACATGTTTACATTCTATGTATCTTTTTTCCTTTTCTTTTTCAATTCATATCTATTTCACGATTTCATCTCTTTACCAAATAATTAATTACATTCTATTTTATTATGATCTTGTACGTACAATACGGTAATATTTTTCTTATTTAAAAAAAACAAAACTTCACCACCTGAAACAAATTTATCTTTTGGGAATACTTCGCTTTTTCTTATCCTCTCACATTATATATATATATATATATATATATATATATATATATATATATATATAATATATATATGTGTGGTGTGAAGAGAGGAAATAAATCCGACGGTATGTAATATATCAAGAAAATGAAAAACACAGGTTTAAATGGGTTAAGTGGTGAGTTTATTGGCCGACGCTGCAGTATTTCGATCTATTAAATAGATCATCTTCAGGGCATAAGATAAGAAATTATATATCACAGAATGATGAGAAAAAGTGAGTGGTAATCCTTCTTATTCAGTCTGTTTAAAATTTTTTTGAAGTTTGAAAAAAGGAGACGGTTTTGAAATATGACATCAAATATTCTATTTTTAAGGTGTGAGTATGTAGCGCTGTTAGTGTGTGTATTGAAGGAAACATTGTGCATTTTTTTTAGGTATGTGGTAGTGTGTGTGTGTGTATAAATTTTTTTCTGTAGCGATAAACGACAGCGGAAGTGAAAACTCAAGGTTGTGTGTGTGTGTGTGTGTGTGTGTGTGTGAAAAAATTCATACACACACACTACCACATACCTAAAAAAAATGCACAATGTTTCCTTCAATACACACACTAACAGCGCTACATACTCACACCTTAAATAGAATATTTGATGTCATATTTCAAAACCGTCTCCTTTTTTCAAACTTCAGAAAATTTTTTTAAACAGACTGAATAAGAAGGATTACCACTCACTTTTTCTCATCATTCTGTGATATATAATTTCTTATCTTATGGCCTGAAGATGATCTATTTAATAGATCGAAACACTGCAGCGTCGGCCAATAAACTCACCACTTAACCCATTTAAACCTGTGTTTTTTCATTTTTCTTGATATATTACATATATATATATATATATATATATATATATATATTGTTGTTGCTGCTGTTATTGAAAGCAGCAGGGTTGTAGATGTGGGAGAAACATCTACATCTTTTAGATTAAATAACCACAATACCACAATAAAACTCAAATCACCGCAGAGTACGATAGCACTTCACTTTAACACCCCACAACACAACCTTACACACCTCAAATGTATTTTGATAGACCACGCATTTCTAACAACGCAATCTCAAAAACAAGCAGAAACGAAATGGATTTTAAAACTACGAACTCACGCGAGGGGACTGAACGCCGATATCGGAATATTCCGTTATTACAAATATTTTACCGCTGTCACTAAAAACAAAGACAAAGGATCCGCTGAACAGAAGCGACATTCATTTGAAAAAGGGTATCTAACGATCCCGAAAATTTATGATAACAATAAAAAATAAGTGAATACAGTACTCCATAACATCGAGTCTCTTCATTTATTTTTAAATGCTTCATAATAACGCCCAACTTCAACATAAAAACACACACACACACACACACACACACATATATATATATATATATATATATATATATATATATATATATATATATACTAGCAAATATATGCACCCTTTGGGTGCAAGTATTTAAGTTTTAATGTAATAAAATATTGTATTAAATTAGAAAGGCTAATGAAACTAAATAAGAATACAGATAAAAAGATTTGAAACAGAGGGAGTATAATAAAAGATTTGAAACGGAGGGAGTATAATAAAAAATAGAACAACTGAAACTTACTCTTCCATCACTCTCGTCTTTCATTGATATTTTTTCTAATTTAAGTATTTAGTTATAAGAGGAAGTAAAGAATAAAATTACAGTTATTTTATCTTGTTAATGGATTTCATTTAAGATTCATTGAAGAGATTTTTGCTTATATTCATTAAAATAGAACCAAACAGTTAGAAATCAATAATAATAAGCACATATTTATTAAATTCGATTTTTTAATATTAATATGCAAATTAGCCTTCCCGTTCACACTGTAAACCGCTATTTTGTTGTATATATAAATATAATTGCATGTTGTCAGTATGGAGACATAGTTAGCAGTATTAATAATGTAAGACAATTTTATTAATAATTGAGGTTTGAATAAAAATAAAATCATGGAGAATGTGATGTCAATAACTAAGAGAATTGTGACTTGAGTAGGAATATAGTTTCGGTTACAGACAGAAAAACACCCAATCTCCATTATAATAAGATATATATATATATAACCATAACCTGGGATAGTCACCGCTTCAGCTTTCACTGGAATGGTGCGCCAAATTGCAGTAGTATTAGGAGAGTGCTCGATATAAGGAATTCACTAAATGCATACGCATATCACTTCATCCAATCATAAACATCTTATGCCCGTAAAAACTTTTTGAATTTTTTGATTTTTTCGATTTTCCTTGTATTCGTATCAACGTCACCTGATGAATGCATGCGATTTCTGCATGTATAAAACCTAAGGTTGTGAATGTTCTATTGCCATCAAATAAATAGATATATAATACCTTTATATATTTATTCTATTATATATATATATATATATATATATATATATACGATAAAAGGTGGCTTACCGGTGAATATGGGCACGATCGTTGGAGGTGCACAAAATCCAGGGGTTAAGTCGGCGATATAACAAATACAAAGTGCTCAATACAAAGTAGAGCAAATTTATTAAAGAAATGGATACAATAGATACAAAGATCCTTATGGTGAAACTCGAGTAGGATTCTATTGTATCCATTTCTTTAATATATATTATATATATATATATATATATATATATATATATATATATATATATTAGTTTGTATTTAGAAGCATTGTTTATAAAGTATATATGTTTATTTATATTTGCTTGAAGGCAATTATAATGCGTATATCGTATAAAATTCGATAATTATAAAAATAATCATGACAAGCGAATTCGGCAAACAATTGCGCGATGCGTAGAACATCGTACAACCTGTTTCAACTTTATTAAGTCTCATCAGCGATGTATACTAACGATTTCCCTCCGACAGAAATCGAAGTCGGGAGTCCAGCAGGCAGAGTCAGAGACTTTACCGCTCGGTTCGCTTGTCATGATTATTTTCTATAATTATCGAATTTTATACGATATACGCATTGTAATTGCCTTCAAGCAAAATATAAATAATAATAATAATAATAATAATAATAATGAATTGGAAATCAGAAGAAGAATCAAGACCAAAAAAGAAGGTCCGCAAAATGAATTTTGTTTTTCAAAAGATTCTTTTATTTTACTACGACAACAAGTGTTTTATATCTTCTAGTATCTTATTCAGACTTCGAATTAACCACTTTCTGATTCATATATATATATATATATATATATATATATATATAGAGAGAGAGAGAGAGAGTATATATATATATGTATGTATGTATATACATATATTGAGAGAGAGAATATATATATATATATATATATATATATATATATATATATATATATATATAACACGGTTTGTTTGGAATGGCTTTTTTGCCGACAATTTTTGGGAGAATAAGTGCTTAATTGGAGTCGTACCTAATTTTTGAAAATTAATTAATTAATAATGAATTAGGCGAGAATACCTATTTAAATGTATGGCTAAACAAATCGAGAAAAATCAATCTCTGTATGTACATTTCGGCCTATTAGGCCTCATCAGCAGAGCTATAGATCGGAAGACCGCCCTGTGCGTGATTTGAAATATATATATATATATATATATATATATATATATATATAGAGAGAGAGAGAGAGAGAGAGAAAGTCTATAGAAAAACTCTTTTTGCATTAAAACTGTTTCCTTGACTCATTCCTGATTTTGAAACGAAAATCTAAACAAAATATCTGAAGTTCTTCCCAAGTATTGAATCTGTTAAGAAACCGGAAGTACATTACATAAGAAGCCAGAAAGAAATTCTATGGAACAATAGTTTAAATTGATTTTGATTTACTAAAAATTCCCTTTTTTTTTTAATCCATCAATTTTAAGATACCGGAAGTCCATTACTAAAGAAGAAGAATCTTACCCTACATTTAATTTTTGGAAATTTCTAAGACTGCCTCCCCCAAAGAAAATTGCTCAGTAACATATTATATATCAATACGCGTGTTCCTGAAACTTCCGACCGTCATCATCTTGCAACACCTCTGGTAAAAAAAAATGAGAGCGTTCAAGTCGTCCAAGATTAAATGCAAAAATGTAAATACTGATCATCAAGTGTCGCTTATCCGCCGAATTCTTATTTCCTATGAGTGTCGTCACCTCAGGTAAATAATGGACCATTCCGTTTTTATTACAAAGAAAGAAAGGACATGCTACTCAAAAAATATAATAAGAAAGAAAGAAAGAAAGGAGAAAGATCGAGAAAGGGGTGAGAACGTGAAAACTATAATGCTAATCGTTTAATCGATGGGGAAAAGGAAAAAGAAAAGGAAAGAAAGAAAGAAAGAAAGAGAATAGAAAGAGAGAGGGAACTGAACGCGAAAACAATAACGCTAATCCGATTCAATGGATGATGAAAAGAAAGAAAAAACGAGAGAGAGAGAGAGAGAGAGAGAGAGAGAGAGAGAGAGAGAGAGAGAGAGAGAGAGAGAGAGAGTTAAATCAAGATTGTTATACTTTTTACATGCTGAACTATTATCAATAGCTCTTAAGTAAACATATCAAACACTGTAATAATTAGATTATCATACTGTGGTATATCACAGGTCCTGCTAGTTTATATTTATTACACAGATAAGTCCCCTGTGAATTTAAATTGTTAAAAAGATTTCGAAAACGAAATTCCTTGCAGAAAAAATCTGCTCTGAATCGTTAGCTAAATAAAGGCATTAAAACAAATACATATATATTTAATTTTTAAAGCTTTGTGATTTTATAACACACATTTGTGTATAAAATGCACCCCAAAATATTCCTCCTGTATAATACGCACTGACCTTTTAAAATTTGTAGCATCTAAATATATTATTTCTCTGAATGTTTGAGATGAGGCTTGAAGATTAGTATTATTAGCATTGTTAGGACTATTGTCCCCATCTTCATTGTTATTTGTACAACGTTTCGGCCGATATACCCTCTGGCCTTCTTCAGGTATTTCTTGTCGGACTCGGGAACCTTCTCGGACAACTCCTACCCCAGCTATGGTTAGCGGAATGAGAACAGGATACCCCCGTGGAATAAATAAAGGGTTAGGTTCAAAGTTCCGTGATGGCTCCCGAATACGACAAGAAAATTCCCGAGTTCGAAAAAAAAAGAAGATTCCCGAGTCCGTGAAGGTTCCCGAGTCGACAAGAAATACCTGAAGAAGGCCGGAGGGTATATCGGCCGAAACGTTGTACAAATAATAATGAAGATGGGGACAATAGTCCGAACAACGCTAATAATACTAATCTAAACATATATTAAATTTAACATTTATTGAACTTTTTATCCGATTTGTAGCGAAAATAAGTTTACAATTAAAGAAACAATTTCTCTGAATTTTTGAGATGAGGCTTGATAATTAGTATTATTTGGATTATTCGGACTATTGTCCTCATCTTTATTGTTATCTGTACAACGTTTCGGCCAATGTGCAATTGGACACATAGCATAGTGGATAAGGGTGTTGTATAAGACAGTTCTAAGTGACAGTTATCTCTAGGCTGCAGGTTCAATCCTGGTCAGGAGCAGCAGTAACATAGAATAATAATTAACACAGCTTAACACCTCTACCCCAGCTATGGTTAGCGGAATAAGAACAGGATACCCCCGTGGATTGAATAAAGGGCTGGTTCAAAGTTCCGTGATGGCTACCGATTACGACAAAAAGTTTCCCGAGTTCGAAAAGAGGTTCCCGAGCTCGACAAGAAATACCGGTCGGAGGGTATATCGGCCGAAACGTTGTACAGATAACAATAAAGATGAGGACAATAGTCCGAATAATCCAAATAATACTAAAGAAACAAATGATAAGAAACGGGAATTCCACTGTACATTCTGTTGCGGTATAAACAGAAAGTGTGTGTTACACGTTAGTTTAGGCCATAGATATAACTTACTTTTGACCACTGTCTCGAATATGGAAACGCACGTGGCCAAAAAATGCAATATTGAATTAAAAAAAAAACTCTCTATAAATATTTATTTTTAAATCTGTTACTTAACACTTCCTTTAATAAGAAAAATTAAGTATCTTCTAAAAAAGACCCGGCTGCAATACCAAGGTTAAAGAGGTCAGTGTACACTACTATTTACCCATAGCTGGAGAGAGATTAGTTGGATTCATACCTTTCCCAATGGTATAAACACTATGTGAAATGCAAGCAGACTCGTTCGGGGTTTGAACTCGAGCTGCAATGTCCATGTATTACGACGATAACCATTACACGCCAAGCGCCACGTATATATTATGAGATAGCAAGTGTAGGTTAGCTTTATTTTTATAATGGCATATCAGTCTTCGTGGGTTATTTAATGCGAAAATCATCCTTTTTTTTAGAAGAACAGTAGTGTTACTATTTTGATCCATAGCTGGAGGGAGGGAAAATTATTGAATCACTAGACAAAAAAAAAAAGAATAAAAAGATTAATGACATAGATCACTAAATGGGACTGAGCCTATTCTAGTAGTCCCCCCCCCCAAGCGGAGTTTAACAGGTTTGAATTCAGAGTTTTCCTTCTCCTAGCACGGTTGCCTAACCAAGGTTAAAGAGCCCAGTCTGCCCTACTATTTAACCCAAAGCTGAAGGGAGAGTACTTGGATTCATACCTTTCCAACGGCATTAGCGCTATGCGAACCTTAGCTTCGTGCAGGATTTGAACTCGGGTTGGCGAATCCATTTCATACGGCTCTATCCATCACACCCCACGCCTCCAAGACAGTTTGAAATGCCGTTAAAATCAACGACTCACCTTATTTAATGTTCCACTATTGTTATTAGATGCTTAGTAAATTTTTTACTGAAACTAGTCATCAAATATCGATTAGTTACCACTGAAAAAAAAATCGTTCTTCCCTTGCATTGTAGAATCTACAATAACGCAACTACTCAATTATGTTATAAGGGTATATGTCTTACCACGCATGCTTTCACGTGGCGTAGACAGTTAAACCTATTGACTAATCCCTAGTTCACCAAAAATCGCGTTGAAAGTAGAGACAGTCGATAAATCGATAGATCATGTGCCAATACATTAGACTTCTTTTCCAGTAAATGTTGACATATCGATAGTTTGGTCTCCTGATCTAGATCTTTGAAATGTCATAATGACCCCGTCTTTCTAAGGGTAAAAGCTAAGCTGCTTGGCGGTACTGATTTGTTTTCTAGATAATCTGTGATGGAAGTCTGGGTATGACACGAAATAAAGCATTGAAATTGTTCATTTATAATTTTCACATTTTGTCACATTTTTTCCAAACTTTTGTTTCTTTCATCATCATCATCATCATCATCATGTCGCGCCGGCAGCATGGATATCCATGAAAACCTCTCGCCAACCATTCCTGTCACTCATTGACCCTGGCAGGTCCTCCGCGCAGCATCCAGTATCAGCACAGAGCTAGTCTATGTAGGTCCTTGTTGGACGACCCGCACCAGCATGTGCTGGTTTCCACAGGAGGATGTCACTAACGACTTCATCTTTACTTCTTCAGCAGTGTCCAGCATGTCTTATCCGTCTTACTCGGATGGTTCGTGTGTGTGTGTGGGGGGGGGGCTGGAGGCTGTATAGTTAATTCCTTGTTGGGTGTGGTGTCTACGATTTGTTCAAGATCGCACACAGCATTCTTGTGCAGCTTCCATCTTCAGGTGCCTTGTCAAGGTCCAAGTGGTGTAGCCATACACTAGCACATATCACCATAGCCTGGAATAATTGTCGTTTTAACTTGTCTGTGAGATCTGATTTCCATATAACGTACAATCTATTTATAGCTGACCACGTCCTAAAAAATGTGTCTCCTGAAGATTATTCAAATTTTTGTGACCAACTTTTTGGTTGGTTAATTTTTGTTCAAAAATAATTTCAATAAAAAATTCTTATTTGAACGTGTAGTTTTCATTCCGCTTTAATGTTGTTTCACTTTCTAATTAAACAAAAATTAAAATAAATTAAAAAAATATATATTAGATCACTAAGTGGGACTGAGCCTATTCTAGTAGTGACCACCCCCTGTTCAAGCAGAGTTTAACAGGTTTGAATTCAGAGTTTTCATTCTCCTAGACTGGTTGCCTACCTAAGGTTAAAGAGCACAGTCTGTCCTACTGTTTACTCATAGCTGGAGGGAGAATAGCTGGATTCATACCTTTTCCAAGGGTTATTAGCGTTATGTGAACAGTGGCTGCGGCCAAGATTTGTACTCGAGGCGACGAGTCCATTTCTTACGATTCTAACCAGTACACCACGCGCCTCCCCATTTTTCATTTTAAAAAAACGAATGAAAATGAATTAAATCGATTATTTATGGTTAAATGTTTGTCCAAGTCGAAAAGTAGTAACATAATGAGCATCAGTAAAAAAAGCGAAATAAATTATATATGTAATTTATTTTTAATACATTTTAAACAATTAATTTCGCTAAAATATTTTGCAAACATGAACGCTTTATCTGATGTATTTAGGGACTAAAAAACAAATTATCTAGGATTTTGGGGCTTATAACAGTTTCTTCTTAGAAATCAATTAAAAAAAACATTAAATACACTCTGTACAGAAAAAATCATAACTTTTAAATGAAATATCTATTTCTTTTTGGTCTAAACACGCAGCAAAAGAGACGCTCTAAAATTATTGAGGGTTTTGTTTACAAAAAAAAAAAAAAAAAAAAAGACTGGGAGAAAATGTCCCCACCGATATTTTGCGCCCTAGGGGTCAAGTTTTGAAATAAAATACCTGATGCATTATAAAATACATTCGTTGATAAATCGACACTGAAAATTTCATTAAAATCAGATAATTCCGTGAGTTTTGGTAAATGTTTATCAATCAATGTGTATATGACGTCACTTTTGACAGACCCTAAACAGACTCGTTCAGGGTTTGAGCTAAGGCTGGGGCTGTAGAATACGGCGATCATATCTGTACAGAGGAGTAAGACCCCTCCTTCAATGGGGTTAGATGTTAGTCATGGCTGACGACTCGTGATGCTTAAGGACGGAATGCTGGTGACTGAGCTGTCCATGACATGCAACACTGAATTTGGCCCTTACTTGGGCTAGACGGGTGGCTGGAGAGGCGACCTCTGTTCAATCGGCTGGTCACATTGAACCCTAGCACTTATTATTATCCCAGCAGTATTGCTCTCATAACAAACCCACAGCCCTTTTATCATATATATGCTAGAAGGCGGTGACTGAGGATCATAATGCACGAGTAGGAGGTGACACAAGGTCAATTTCTTAAGCGGAGTTTAAAAGTAAAAAAGTAAAGTCGTCGGGGTGGCCAAAAGTCAGTATCAGCCAATCAGCGAGGGAGTCTATCCCCTTTTCACTAGAGCCAGACCAAGGAGATTGTTTTTGCCTCTGAGATGGAGCGCCACACCTACCATCAGCTACTTACTTTACCGCATAGATCCCTGTGCTACACATACGCAGAATGGCGAGGGCCGGTATCGAACTAGGAACCTTGTGTTTTCTAGCCGAACGCTTTAACGACTGAGTTAACCCGGGCGGAGTTTTGAAAAGTTTAAATTCAGTGCTTTCCTTTTCCAAGACTGGTTATCTAACAAAGATTAAAGAGTCTAGTGTGGCCTATTATTTACCCATAGCTGGAGGGGGAATAGTTGGATTCATACAATTCCCAAGGTAATTAGCACTATATGAAATAGAAACTACCTCGTCCTTGATTTGAACTCGTTTCAATGTGTCATTTCCTTCGACGGTAACCATTATACCACGCGCCTCCACTATGTATACATTTTGATTCCGAAAAAAAAAAAAAAAAAAAAAAGAAAAGAAAAGAAGGAGAAAAAGTGTATAAAAACTCAATGATACTCGGTGTTGATAGTTATGAATTTCTTGGGATATATTAGATTCCTGTGCCAGTAATTGCAGACGTAATATAGCCAGAAGGTTGAGAGATCAAATAAAATCAATGCGTAAATAACAGGGTAACTCGATAGGCTGTTTCCCTAAATCGATTTTTGTATTTTGTATCGAATTATAATATATATATATATATATATATATATATATATCGTTTATTTATTTATTCATTTTTGTTTTTATCAACCAGGATTTGTAGAAGCATGACAACATTTAGGATGCACTCCAATTGCCATAGGCTAGTGTTCACCTTCAATTCAACCAATAATACCTACATTTCCTATATATATATATAATATATATATATATATATATATATATATATATTATATGAGGAAGAATGAATAAAGAAAAGAAAGAACAGAATGGATAACAAAAGATGAATTTAATCAATATCACTTACACATGTGTTTCGGTCAGTTCATCTCCGTGTACACGGTTCAAAATAAAATTTCACTCTGATGAAGGTCGAATCTTCTCTGTGTGCGGAATATTTTTACATTTTTCTATTATTATTATTTCATTTCATTTGTTTATTTAATGATAGTAATAGTTTGAACCGTGTACCCGGAGATGAACTGACCGAAACACATGTGTAAGTGATATTGATTAAATTCATCTTTTATTATCCATTCTGTACTTTCTTTTCTTTATTCATTCTTCCTCATATTGTCGGATTCATTTCCAATTCCATTTTTTACACACACACACACACACACACACACACACACACACACACACACACACATATATATATATATATATATATGTAAAATGAAACTGGAAGTGAATCCGACGGTATGTTGAAAAAATGAATAAAGGAAAAACCGAAACACGTGTAAGTAATATCCTATATTATCCATTTTATATACTTTCTTTCCTTTATTCATTTTTTCAACACACACACACACACACACACACAAGTTGAAAATGGAAATGAATCCGACGATATGTTGAAAGGATAAATAAATAAAAGAAAGAAAATGCTGAATGGATAAAATTGATTTAATTTCACTTACCAATTTTATTATGACACAAAAATTTAACTATGATCACTAAGCTCATATTAAAAAAACAAACCAATAAATTTACCAATGCTAATACACGTATATACTAATACTGATATTCATTAATTAGAAAAACAACAACAAATTTTAATCATATATTAACAGATTCTTAACTTTTCTTTGCACAAGTCAATAATATTTACTTATGAAAATAAAATAATCCCCTTTTTTCGAATATCACTCTCCAACGAATATTCTTTATTCTCTGACCGTAATCGACAACAATTTTCACTGTTTTCTCCCAAATAATTAAATAAAATTGTTTTTTTCGAACACTTCAAAATTCTCTGTATTTTGACCGTTTTAACTTCAAACATTTTACACAGACGAAGGCCATTTTTCTTTGTGTACTTCTGTGCTTTGTAGTTTTTCTGTTATTATCAATTTATTTTGTATCTAAAATAATAATAAATAGAATATATGTGTACATGAACAAATTCCCGGCCAAAACACGTGTTGGTAACTGAAATTAAATCAATTTAATCCATTCAACATTTTTTTTCCTTTACTTGTTTATCCTTTCAACACACACACACACACACACCACACAACACACACACACACACATATATATATATATATTATATATATATATATATATATATGAGTTACTAAAGATCGCATAAGACGAGAAACTGTCAGTAACCAGGTGTCCCTGTTACCTTAACTCAAGCATAAAAGCTCTATCAACTATATATATATATATATATATATATATTATTATATATTATATATATATATATCACCGATAATGAGCATGCTACTAATACTATTACAAAAATCTTGGTCCACCATAAACTCACCAATATAAATAATATATATATATATATATATATATATATATATACATTGACCTACAGACAGTCAGAGACACAGACAGATGGACATGATAGAGTGATAGAGAGAAAGACAGAGACAGATAGAGAGATGGACCTCCCCTTTCTCTCTCTCTCTCCCCTTTCTCTCTCTCTCTCTCTCTCTCTCTCTCTCTCTATATATATATATATATATACACGGAGAGAGAGAGAGAGAGAGAGAGAGAGAGAGAGAGAGAGAGAGAGAGAGAGAGAGATGGACATCTAAATTTACCTTTGAAGAGTCTATATTCATTAATTTATTCCACTGCAATCTTGTTAGTGAATCTGCAAGTAGTTAGGATTGTGTTAATGTACGCCCAGGTTCTCATAAAGACTGTCAGTAATTAAATGATAAGAAAAAGAAAAAAAAAACCCCCGAAAAAACTGACGGATGATTTTAACACCGTCGTTTTTAAATAGAGACGACCAGTTCAAGTTGCTAATGATTATAACAGTCTTCAACATTCAATACAATTCGGAAAATACATTTTAATTTAAAATAGAACTTTTGGTTTTCAAACATTAGGCTACGTTACGCAAGCTTCTCTTGCAGGTAAAGTGATGGTAAAGTGAATTAGATCATCACAAGGTTCTTCTAGTGTCTTAATTTTGAAGAAGAAGAAGAAGAGAAGAAGAAGAAGAACAAGAAGAAGAAGAAGAAGAAACAAAGAGGAAAACAATGGAAGAAGAGGGAAGAAGAAAAACAATGGAAGAAGAAGAAGAAGAAGAAGAAGAAGAAGAAGAGAAGAAGAATCAAAGAGGAAAACAATGGAAGAAGAAAAAGAAGAAACAATGGAAGAAGAAGCAGAAGAAGAAGAAGAAAAAAGAAGAAGAAGAAGAAGAAAACAATGAAGCAGAAGAAGAAGAAACAAAGAGGAAAACAATGGAAGCAGAAGAAGAAGGAGAGAGAAGAAGAAGAAGAAGAAGAAGACGAAGACGATGGTTTAAACAATGTCACACAAAACAAAAAACAAACGTAATGCTGGTTGTTATATTAATGTGTGGAGGATGATCACTAATTAGGACTGAGCCTATTCTAGTAGTGACCACCTGATTTTTTTTTCTTACATAGTTTGAAAACTGATTATAGTGATAGCATGTTGTACGTTTACTTATACGTATGACTTTTTTTCCTTTTTTATGAACTCGAATTTAAACGCCAGAAGATCTAGGATAAAAACTCATTTTTTCGGAAGACTCTTAAGTTAAAGCGCCTCCTGTGACTGTGAAGTCTAATGTTCGAAAAACATTCTCGACCACGGATATCGCATGTGAAGGCTGTCCCTGAAGATGTTGATGTGCCGGTGCTTTGTTGCCGCTGCTTTCTTCTGGGCCTCTTTGGCTTCATGGTGTTGTGCCAGCGTGGCTTCAGACATGAACAGTCCATTACGGCCGCCACCAACGGCGGTCCTGAGCCAATTTTTCGCTATACGAATTAAGGCACCAGTCCACATTTAAGAAAATAAAATATTTTTTTATAGTAGAATACATATAGCACACAATAGTGTTTTACTAGAAAACACGGCACAGATTCATAGTCCTGAAAAAGGTAGTTTTATTAAATCTTGTTGAACAAGTATCAACATCAGATTTACTTCTTGGTGGGCTTTTTAGCAAGATTAGCAAAGAAGTTAAGCAGCGATGATCTCGTTCAGTTCAGAATTGGGTAACCATTTATGAAAGGTAAGGTATGTGTGTCAGATTAAGCAAAGCTTAGTAAATAAGAAACTAAGCAACGTTGAGCCTGATCAGTAGTTAGATGGGTGACCACTTAGCAAAGAATTAAAAAAATGGGAAATTTGAAATTGAAGAAGAAGAAAAAAAAAAAAAAAAAAAAAAGAAAGAAACCACCGTTCGAAATGTCCCGAAACTTAAATCAGAGATAAATATAACAGTTGACAGTCTGCTCAGGGCAAATCGGTGAACCAAGTGACTGTATTGTATAGAAGATTCAATTCTTGAAGTGTTGAAGTTAACTATTGCGAACTTCACTGTATATAGTAAAAGTAGTAAGATCGTCAGATGACATTAAGACAGTGAGGGAGTCTATCTCCTTTTCACTAGCGCTGGACCAAGGAGATTGTTTTTTAGCGTCTGAAGTGGAGCGCCACACCAACCATCAGATCCTCACTTTACAGCACAGATCCCTGTACTACTCATACGCTGAGTTGGCGATGGCCGGTATCGAACCAGGAAACTCGTGGTTCCCAGGCACACACTCTACCGACTGAGCTAAACTGACCCTGAAAACGTTACTAATTTTATAATTTAGAGTTTAGAATTTGATAAATCAATAAAATGGATGTATTTTAACATTCTGTGTTGAAGTAAACCTATGATTAGACAAGGGGCCGGGTTAGCTCAGTCGGTAGAGCGTTCGGCTAGAAACCACAAGGTTCCTAGTTCGATACCGGTCCTCACCAACTCTGCGTATGAGTAGCACAGGGATCTGTGCGGTAAAGTAAGGAGCTGATGGTAGGTGTGGCGCTCTACCTCAGATGCTAAAAACAATATCCTT
>CM042153.1:107851493-107867826 GCA_023376005.1 Doryteuthis pealeii
GCAAATAGTTTGATTGTAAAAATATACTACCAAACATCAACCGGGAAGAAAAACATTTTTGGAAAAAAGAAAAGAGCAAGATAATCGTACCAACAAAAAATAATCTATTAGTAAAATATTTTGGCCAAAAGAAAAACCAATTTATATGCATATATATATATATAATATATAAATATATATATTATATATATATATATATATTCATACAAAACCGCCAGGAGACTAAAGCTAATAAGTAAAAAGTGCTCAATACCTAAGCAGAGCAAATAATAAAGATAAATCTAATGAGTCAGACGAACCTACTAAAAGTTTCGCTTAATGCTCTTCAGGGCTAAGATCTGACAGATCTTAGCCCTGAAGAACATTAAGCGAAACTTTTAGTAGGTTCGTCTGACTCATTAGATTTATATATATATATATATATATATATATATATATGGGTAAAGGAAAAGGCTTAAAAATCGGCAATTTTGCGGTTATAGATCTATTTCTACCATAGGCATCTGTGTATACCTATGATTTTTATCAGACCGCTAACTTTATTGAAATGGCAAACAGAAAATTCATGAGTCTTTATATGTATTTGTTCTAGGAAATCCTGAAAGGTTTCGGTTTCAGCTCTTCTCATCGCCTTAGGGGGTGGTATCTATGACTAGGGATTAATTAGACAGTTGGTGGCGATGGTCTCACTATGGGTGGATTTGTTCCTTCAATAAATTCTTATATATATATATATATTTGGTCTTGACGAAGCTGTTGGCATTTCACATAGCGCTAATACCATTGGGAAAGGTATGAATCCATATATTCTCCCTCCAGCTATGGGTTAAATAGTAGGGCAGACTGGACCCTTCAGCCTTGGGTAGGTAACCAGTCTAGGAGAGGGATAACTCTGAATTCAAATTTCCTGAGGTCGGTCGTTGATTAGGTTAGTGGCAACCCTTGATGCACCAATTCTTTCCCATCGACTGTGCCAAAAATTGTGGATGGTCCGACACAAGCCTTCACCACTATAAACAAATCACTGTGTGGGTGTTCATTGTGTGTATGAACCCTCATGCGTCGAAAATCGACGAGAGAGTCCATATATATATATATATATAACAGAAGATTTAGATTTTTTGCTTTATAGCCTATTTCAGGAAGCCTAGACCAAGAGTCTAAAGTTCCCAATCATCATCTGAGAATAAGAGCACACATTGAGCTCTGCAAACTATGACACTTTAAAAAAAAACTACAATGTCCTAAGGAAGATTTCTTCGGATTTTTGGATTATATATATATATATATATATATATATATATATATATATATATATGGGGAAAATATGAGGAAATTAATCCGACAGTATGTGGAGAAAGGTAGACAAACACGGGATGTTGTAGAAAATACAATAAACATCCATTTTCTACAACATCCCCCGTTTGTCTACCTTTCTCCACTCACACACATACACACACACACATATATAGATTTTCGATATATATGAATATGTGTACGTACTCTGAGAATGTACACATTTCTCTACTATTTGATTGTAAATTCCATATTGGATTGTCTCCCTTTAATGGAATCAAATCTTAGTGATGTCAAGAAGAGAAGAGAATGCTGTCAAAATAAAAGCAGTTCCATTTATCAATCTTAATAATCACGGAACGTTATCTGATCTGGCTAGAAACTCGCTTGGATGATTGATTGGATACTTATACTTGCTTTTTATTAGAAAGATGGAAAAACGAAATAAAATAAAAAAAAGATAAAGAAAAAAAAAAGAACAAACATTTGTCTGAATTTTTGAGAGGAAACTTTATAATTTGTATTATTTAGATTTTTCGGACTGTTGTCCTCATCTTCATTGTCATATGCATAACGTTTCGGCCGAAGTGCCCACGGGCCTTCTTCAGGTGTTTCTTGTCGAATTCTTTGAAGGAGGCTTTATAATTTGTATCATTTAGATTTTTCAGACTGTTGTGAGGCCTCCTCCGATCAATCGGTTGATCACATCAATCCCTAGTTGCTATATGATTGTACCGACGGTTGTGCTCTTAAGGAAACTCCTAACACTTTGTAATCATATATATATATATATATATATATATATACCAACCCCTTCGCACGAGCAGGATGTGACAGAAGGCCAATTTCTTAAGTTTAACAGGTTTGAAATCAGAGTTTCCCATCTCCTAACTAGCTACATAGTCAAGATTAAAGACACAGTCTACCCTACTATTTATCAATAGGTGGAGTGAGAGTAGTTGGATACATACATTTCCCAAGAGTATTAGCGCAATGTAAAAATGCAAGCAGCCTTGTCCAGGATTTGAACTCGGGTCGACGAGTCCATTTTCTACGACACTAACCATTACATCATGCGTCTCTAAAGACGGTCATTTACCTCAACCGCACACCAGATAAGGATGTGACACAAGGTCTTTTTAAACTGTGGGGCCACGCAAAAACTGAAGCTCATGCGGTGACCAGTTCAAAAAATGCGTGGATCATCTCGGAGTTGACCTTTTGGGACGCCTCAAGAACCGGGCAATAAACCCAGTACTGCCGCCTTAAATCGAGGGGCAGGTGTTGCCTGGGGTCCCACGATTTATTTGCCCATCTACCGTTCGCCAGGGGAAATAAACGGGTAAAGAACACTGTCAAAATAAAAGCAACTACATTTACTGATCTTAATAGACACAGAGTGTATCTTTATATTCATATATGTGCTAGAAGGCGGTAGCTGATGGTCTTAGAGTCTTGGGTATGACATTAAACTAGTTTTGAGATTCCAATTATGGACCCCTGGGGAGCCTGGACTACCACTCCATTGCTATTACTCCTAGGTTCTCTCTTCCCCAGAGGGTTAGTACCTGTTAAGATCCAATGTGTGGATTAGATAAAAAATGAATTAAAAATATGTTTAATAATGAGTTACTATTTCTATGAATTTTGTGATGAGGCTTGATGATTTGTATTATTTGTATTATTCGGACTATTGTCCTTATCTTTATTGTTATCGAAACGTTGTGCAGATAACAATAAAGACGAGGACAATAGTCCGAATAATATAGAAATAATAAATAAGTTTATAAAAATTTTAATACCCAACAAGAATGAATGAAATTAAAACGTATTCGGCATAAAATAACCAAACAGGGGTTGACGTGCCTTAAAACCAACCAACTAACCATAATCCCACCCAACCAACCAATAAAACAACATTTTCTTTAAGCATACTGCTCCACAGGGCCTGTGTGCAGTGGCTTCGGCCCCGGGCCGGTTAAGTAATGTTAACAGCGTTGATCACAGGAGGATATCCCACCAGGCAACACCTGCCTCCTTGATTTAAAGGGGCAGGCCTGGGTTTAGTACCCAGTGCCTGAGGCGTCCAAAAAGGGGAACGCCGAGGTGATCCACATTTTTTTTGAACTGGCCATCGCATGAGCTTCATTTTTTGCACCTACCATCCCATGAGCCTCGGCTCGTTGGTGTCTCCACATTAAAAAGACCGTGTGTCACATCCTGCATACCTGGGATGCAAGGTAAATGCCAACTTCTGAGTTTCTGAGTCTATGGTTTGTAAACGACAAAACCTTTTAAAAACTTCTAAGATTTTTCTAGCATTGTGCAAGAGATGGCGCTGGCAACTTTTACATCAAGCTGACGGAAAGGTTTTGTCGGCTGACGCACGTCCTCCTGATGTCAGGCCAATGGGGAGACATTATTCTGTTGGGAATTGAAAGCTAACGTTACTCTTTCTCCATGAAATTCACAGCCGCCAAACAGCTGCCAAGAGCAGTCTGCTAGAAAAGTGCACACCTCTGCCAATTCAATTGACGCGAGATAAATTAACCTTCCACCACACCCCACTCCCCGCAAAAAAATAGAAGGATGGTTCGAACATTTCATCAAAAGCGGCACCCAGCTTCCATCGTTCTTTTTTTGCTTATTAGAAAAACGAACCAGACCATTGAGAATGATTTGTGAAGAGGATAAAAAGGAAATGACTTTTATTGGGTTATTTCTTCTTCTTCTTCTTCTTCTTCTTCTATCATTTCTTCAATTTCTTTATTATTATTTTTATATTATTATTATTATTATTATTATTAATATTATTAATATTATTCTTGAGTTTTTCACATCTGCCGTAGATGATGGTTTACTGGAGGCTTAGTGACAGCAAGTCCCCTCAGATCTCCAGGACTCTTCAGAGTATTCTAGCCGATCTTAATGCTGTAGTTTTGGATGACCTCGATTCTTCCTCTAATTTCCAATTCGCCCAAATCCTTTTCCAGACCTTTGGGCACTGTTGCAAGGGCACCAATTACAATGTTCCGCAGTTTTCTCGTTCCCTTGTAAGGTCAAAGTATTTGTATATATTTTCGCTTTCTTTCACTTCCACTCGGTGGTCGGCCGGGACGGCAAAATCCACAAGATGACAAGTTCTCTTCTTCTTGTTAATCAATACTAGGTCTGGTCTCCTGGCTGGGATTAGGTGATCCGCCTGTATCTCAGTCCCAGAGAATCTTCTGTTAGGTTACACTCATAAGCATTATTTTCCAATGGAATCCTACACATGGACCCACCAGTGTTGGTCGACCAGCAAAAACTTGCATTCATCAGCTTTGTATCGACACTTGGTGCCGTCAAGAGGAATTACCAAATGTGATGGCCAATATATATATATATATATATATATAATATATATATACTAGCAAAAGTACCCGGTCCATGACCGGACTAAAATTTTTTTAAGAACACCATGTAGTGAGTGGGTAGGAGAGAGAATAAGAGGAAAATAATTTATAGAATTAAAAACATCACCGAGAATTTGTATATTACTATTATTATTTTTGGATTTTTTTTTACATTCAAAATATTATTTTAAAAATGTAATTCTTAACTTATTCTTCTAAAAACTGTTTTGTATAAATGACAAAAACTCAAATTCATTTCTTAATAGCTTATTGCGTTCAAGTGATAAAAATATTAATTAATTCTCTTTTTTACCCCTAAAATGTAACAATTAAAAAGAGCTAAGTATTAAACTTGTGTCCTTATTTATTTAACTCTATCGGCTGAGGTTGTAGAATACACTGACAGCACCTCAGCTGTTTAGTAATTTTTTGTACATTAGTGTATTCAATGTTTTTGTTATTATTTTCTAAGAAGAAACAGTTTTAAAAAATGTTTTAGAAGTGTTTTAAAATCTTAATAAGGTGTTTATTTAGTATGTAAATTACTTCACACACAGCGCCTATTTTTGTCAATTTTTTGTCAGAATTTATAGTTACGGGGGCTGGGTACTGAAGCGTCTGTTAACAGTAGTTTTTGATTTTTCTGTCTAGAAAGTTAATAACTCGACTCATGTCGAAGGTAGTGGAGTGGGGGTGAAAGTCTGTATATGGTATCTTAATCATTGAATTATATCCATTAATTAGTAAAAATCAAAACCAAATTTTGTGTGTTTCTTACATATTAATCTGTATGCAAGATTTAGAATCTGAGTGAGATCTATTTTCTGAGTTATAAGTTGACACGTACATACCAAACTATCTTATATATATATATATATATATATATATATATATATATATATATATATGAGAGAGAGAGAGAGAGAGAGAGAGAGAGAGGAATCCGTTCTATTGGTACGCCTTGACGAAGATGATGAAATAGTTGAATAAGTATATTTGATACATTTTGACTATTCCCACACGATTTCTGGGGAATCAAGTGACAGTAACTCTGATAAAATTATCCACTTCCTCATTATCTTGACACACACACACACACTATATATATAATATATATATATATATATATATATATATATATATATGTAGAATTAAACAAAAGACACATCTCCTGTTTAACAATTTTATTTTTGATCTTTTCGAGTTTTCTGGCCAACTTTTTAATATTTGAGTGGAATTCGTGGATAAGTCCACCAAAGTTCAGATCCCGAGTACTTTCGGTATTTCAAAGTGCCATCATCAGGAGTGATGTGTTCCAGTTTTTTAAATATTATATTAATGTGGAGGCTGGAAGAAGAAGAATTGATGAGAAAGGTGTTATAGGCATTTTAAAATGGTGGACTTATCCACGAATTCCACCCAAATATTAAACAGTTGGCCAGAAAGTTCGAAAAGATCAAAAATAAAATTGTTAAACAGGAGATGTGTCTTTTGTTTAATTCTACATGTATAAATGAAAGAATGCTGCCCAAATACACATATATATGTCTATGTGTGTGCGTGTGCGTGTGTGAGTGTGTATGTGTGTGTAAGTGAGAATGTGTGTTTACCAATCCTTCAACACGAGCAGGATGTAACACGAGGTCAATTTCTTAAGTGGAGTTAAACAGGTTTTCCTTCTCCTACACCGGTTACTTAACCGAAGTTAAAAAGCACAGTTTCCCCTACTGTTTATCCCTAGTTGCGGCTAGAATAGTTGAATTCATACCTTTCCCAATGGTATTAGCGCTATGTGACATGCAATCAACCTAGTCCAGGATTTGAACTCGTCCCGTCGTATCCATTTACTACGACGGTAACAAATGAATCACGCGCCTCCATCTTGGCATATAAGAGGTATGTCAGAAAAGTTCCAGAACTGGTGTCACCAAAAATTTATTTCAAATCCAAACTACAAACTATAAGTTATCCCCTTCAAAGTAATTCCCCCTGTAGTCTAATGCATTTTCCTATCCTTCTCTGCCACGCTTGCATGCCTTGCTGGAAGGATTCTTCCAGGATTCTCCGTAGATCTGTCTTCACGGCCTTTTTGATGTTGAGCACATCCTCAAAACGGTTTCCTTGATGACCCCTTTGAGCTTGGGGAAGAGGAAAAACAATCACATGGAGTAGGGAGGTTGCTCTGGGCCAGGAACTCTCGGATACTCAGGGCAGTGTGGGCAAGTGAGTTATTATGGTGAAGCACTGACGAGTTGTCGTACCACATCTCTCACCTCTTCTCGCGCACTGAACGAAGAAAACACCGCAGTATCTCTTTGTAGACATGCTGGTTGATTGTCTGGCCCTGTGACATGGAGTCGCAGTGGACGATGCCCCTCACATCGAAGAATGCGATCAACTTGGAACTTTTCTGACATATCCCGTACGTTGTCTGTATAATCTCAATCCTTCCATGAACACTGGGAACTACTCCAGATATGATGCACATAACCCTTACTCCCACATTCAACATCTTCTCCAATTCCTATGGTATTGTTCTATTTCCCGTTTTTCTTTTGTCTTTCTCCTGGGGTCTGCTGGCACAGTTACATTCGCGAGTTGGCAAGTCCCCATTTCGTTGTTCGCGGTCACCATAACAGGAAAGACAGTATTCTTTGTTAAAAATTCTTCTTCCGTTATCTTGCTAAACTTGCTCGTTCGATTTCCACGTTTTTGCGACATTTCTGTTATGAAACGGTTACAAAACATAAAAGTATATACAGTACAATCTTCTTTAAGATACTTATATGGTTAGAAAGAGAATAAAGTACTCTTTCTAAATATATAAATAAAACATATATTTTCATATAATTTGAATATATTCTAATATTCTAAATATATTCTGATCTTCTGAATATATAAATAAAACATATTTTCATATAATTTAATTGAGTTTTTATCAATGGAATTATTTTTTACAGCGAGTTAAAAAATAATATTTTGCTTCAGTCAGCCTAGAATTCGTAGTATAATTTTTTCATACTAGATTTTAACATAAAATCAAATCTTATTTATCGCATATTTCTGTTCCTATCTTGATATTTATTTGGTTAGAAAAAAAAATCTTTCTAAATATGTAATTAGTATGTCTTTTCATACATTGAATTATTTTTTTTACAGCGAATTAAATAACAAATCAAACGAAAACATTCAACGATAACTCAACTTTTTGTGTCATAAAAGTATCGAAATTGAAACTGTATTTACCAAGATAAAAATGAACAATGAATGAAACTTTTTTTTTCAGAATACAAGGTTTGCCATAAAAGTATCGAAATTAAAGCTGTATTTACCCAGATAGAAATGAACAATGAATGGAACGTTATTTTTTTCAGAATACAAGGTGTGTCATAAAAGTATCGAGATTGAAGCTGTATTTACCCAGATAGAAATGAACAATAAATGGAAAGTTAATTTTTTTTTCAGAATACAAAGTGTCATAAAAAGTTTACTAAGCAAAGATACAAGGTGAACAGAGTAATTAACCAATACTAGGTTGAATTAACAAGTCTCGTGAAATCTTGTTATTGCTCTCTTTCGTGGTTTCGTCATGCTTTATTTATAAAAACAACGTGTCTCCATTATTTAGGTACTCTATGAAAATAAGAATATTTGAAATCACAAATCCGTGTGTACAAAACACTCTTAAGAAACAATTACACAACATATGTTGATTTTCCCAACCCTATTGCCCTTATGGCAAGCCCCAACCCCTTTTTATCATATCGGTGCTAGAAGGCGGTGGCTGAGGGTCTACATGTCCTGGGAATGACGTTAAACTCTATCTGATGGTGAGATTCCAGTTTTGGAGATTTGGAGAATGTGGAGCACCCCTTCATCACCATTGCTCCCTGGTCCACTCTGATCCGGAGTGGTAGTACCTGTTAGGGTCCCATC
The DNA here is from genome assembly GCA_023376005.1 of Doryteuthis pealeii. Taxonomy (NCBI): domain Eukaryota; kingdom Metazoa; phylum Mollusca; class Cephalopoda; order Myopsida; family Loliginidae; genus Doryteuthis; species Doryteuthis pealeii. The sequence goes on from CM042153.1 coordinate 107,860,121, forward strand.
TATGGGTTAAATAAAAAAATGTATTTATAAAAAAATTGTATTATCCATTAAGAATTGATTTATTTCAAAACTTTATCGGCATTAAATGACCCACTGAGGTTGATATGCCGTAAAACAAAACAAACCAAAACCAAAAAACAACATATGTAAATATGAACAGCACGTTTAGAAGTATTTATGAAACCATATGATTATTAGTATTAGATAGGTCTGGTTTGGTTTGTTTTGTTTTACGGCATATCAACCTCAGTGGGTCATTTAATGCCGATAAAGTTTTGAAATAAATCAATTCTTAATGGATAATACAATTTTTTTATAAATACATTTTTCTATTTAACCCATAGATGGGACCCTAACAGGTACTACATCTCCGGGTCAGAGTGGACCAGGGAGCAATGGTGATGAATGGGGTGCTCCACATTCCCCAAACCTCCAAAACTGGAACCTCACCATCAGATAGAGTTAAACGTCATTCCCAGGACATGTAGACCCACAGTCACCGCCTTCTAGCACCCATATGATAAAAAGGGGTTGGGGCTTGCCATAAGGGCAATAGGGTTGGGGTAATAATATAGGTGCTAGGGCTTGACGTGACCAGCCGATTGATCGGAGGGGGCCTCTCCGACCGCCCGTCTAGCCCAAGATAGGTCCAAAGTGGAGTATTGCATGTCATGAACTGTTCATCCACCTGGGCTATATCCTTAAGCATCACGGGTCTTACCCCTCTGCAGAGGTGCAGTCGGTGCATTCTAACGCCCCAGCCGACAGGGCGGAGTATTAGATAGGAATACTTGAAACCATACAACTGTATTACGTTCAAGCCACGTTGAAAGCACTGTTTCTTACTAGATCACTGAAGTCAAGCAGCGATGAGTCTATTCAATACCTTATTGGGTGACCACTTAATTATCATCAGACACTGTAAGTAATCCGAGTCCTTTGTTTATCGAAATTGACTTGATTCGGCATTAAATAACCCGAAAAGGGTTGATACGCCGTTAAACAAAATAACCAACCAGCCAACGAACCATCCATACAAGTGAGAGCAAATTATTTTAATCATATAACTGTGAGGAGAAAATAACTCTTGCGAAACAACTACGAAGAGACGTAAATACAAATGTACAATGAACGCGATTCCCTAACCTCTATGTATAAAATAAGCCTATCTGGGTTGAGATACCGTTAAAATAGTTCACGTTTTGTGTAAATTTCCCTAAACTTGTGTTTGTTCATCTTTAACAGTCGACAAATATAAATGTACGATGAACGCGATTCCCTAACCTCTATGCATAAAATAGCTCTATCCGGGTTGACATGCCGTTAAAATGGATCACGTTTTGTGTAAATATTCTCTAAACTTGTGTTTGTTCGTCTTTAACAGTCGACAAATATAAATGTACAATGAACGCGATTCCCTAACCTCTATGCATAAAATAGCCCTATCCGGGTTGACATGCCGTTTAAAATGGATCTCGTCTCGTGTAAATCGTACCCAAACTTGTGTTCGTCTATATCAGTCGACAATTGGTTTATTTGGCGTATTTAATTACGTCGTATCATTTCAACGCAAATTGGTTGTATTTAAAGCTGAAATTTTGAAGATGGTTTCTCAGTTTATCGTTTGTATTTTTATCCGACCTTTTCCGCTTGTTTCTGTTTTCTTTCCTTAAGCATTTTCTAAAAAAGATCATTGTTTAACAGTATTGATTACTGGCGGCTAATTCGTGACATACCTGGCCGCCTCCCAGATAGAACACACAAATAATTCCGACGCCAATTCTGGAAACCTGAATGCAACGAACAGCTCCAATAGGAACTACAAAACAATGGATGATACCTCACTGGTAATTTGAAGTAGCTAGGAAAAAGCCAGTGGTTCCCAACGTGGGGCATAAGACCCACAGGGGTTACGATTCGTGTAGCCATTTTAGGGCTGTAGTTGAAAGCGATTTTCAGAGGAGATCTTTTGTGGTATAAAGTTTGATCCTTTCTTGAAGTAGGAAGATGTAGTGTCAGTTTTAATCCTTGTCCGCTGATCCGTCCTTAAAGTAGGAGTTGTATCAGAGTTAATCCTGTAGAGAGTTGTATAATCCCCATCTGTTAGTATGTCCTTCTCCAGCGATTCTATTTTTAAATGGTGCAATTGAGACTAACGAGGTCTGGGTTCAAATTTTGGGTATTTATTTTATTGAAATATTTATATAGAAATTTTGGTTATTTCCTAGTTGAGTAACATGATATTACAGGGTGACCCAGTAAAAACAGAACCCAAATTATTTATTTTTCCATTAAACTAACCCTAACTCTAAACCCTAACCCTAACCCCTATTTGAGTACCATAATATTACAGGGTGATTCAGAAAACACATAAACAACAAATTTTGTTATAAAACAGTTAATTTTAATTTTAATTTTTTTAAGTTTAAGTCCAACAAGGGTTAAGGTTAGGGTTTAGGGTTAAGGTTAGGTTTAGGGTTTAGGGTTAGTTTAATGGGAAAATAAATAATTTGGGTTCTGTTTTTTTCTGGGTCACTCTGTAATATCATGTTACTCAACTAGGAAATAACCGAAATGTTCTCTTCGAACTCGGGACACATGGCGCAACGGACATAAAAGTTGAGTTAATACAGTTGTAAGTGACAATGAAAACAGTTTACCTCCGTGGATAGAATCAAGGGTTGAATTCGAAGTTCAGTGAAGGCTCCCGATTACGACATGAAGCCTGCCGAGTTCGACAAGAAACACCTGAAGAAGGCCGGAGGGCATATCGGACGAAACATTGTGTAGTTAACAATAAAGATGAGGGCAATAGTCCGAATAATCTAAATATATAAATTATCAAACCTCATCTCCTAAATTCAGAGAAATAGAAAATTTCTCTCTATTATTTTCTGTCTTTTGTTTATTTCATAATTACTTTTCATAGATGGCTTGTTCTTTTGAAACTTGTTTAAACCAAAGTATTGGCATTTTAAGCTTCGGGTCACAGTGTGTTAAGTATCTGGTCGGCATCCTTAGTTCCAGATGTAGTAAATAAGTAAGGAAGCCAATAAGAATCCGGTGTTATAGTATTCTTTGTAAGTCCGACGTCCAATATAATCCAAATAGCAATGAGCCAAGGTTAAGAATCAGACCTCTATATGTACACCAACAGCAGCAGCAGCACTGCCAGTGATTGGACAGTGGGAATCCTCCCCAGGTCACGTGGTAGTCAACGAGTCTATATTTAGGAGTAGGCATCTATCACCCGCCTTATATCTCCAAAAACTGCAACACAGTGGACATGGGATTAATGGCCATGAAGGAGCACTCCACTTTCCCCAGAGTTCCAGAATAGGAACCTCACCACTAGATGCAGTTTAACGTCATATCCAAGACACTAAGACCCTCAGCCACAGCCTTCGAGCACATACACGATAAAAACGTTTGGGGTTTTCCCATAAAGGCAATAGGGTCGGTACAATCATATAGGTGCTAGGGCTTGAGGTGACCAGCCGATTGATCAGAAGGGGCCTATCCGACCGCCCGTCTAGCCCAGGTAAGTGTCAAGGTGTTGCAAGTTATGGTCAACAGGTAACCCTATTGGGAGGTTGGGGTCTTATCACTCTGCAGTGGTGCAGTCGGCGCATTTTACAGCTCCAACCGGCAGGGCTGAAAATACTTCGGATCGTTGAAGTTAAATTGTGACAACACTGTTCAGTTCTGAAACGGGTGTCTACTTAAAAACGACCGATTGTTTGTTAATAGGATATGAGACAGGGTAATTTTTTAAGCTAATCACAGCGAGTTTTGAAATCTGCCCCCCCCTCTTGGACTGGTTGCCGTACCAAGGCTGAATAATAGCCCAAGGGCATTAGCACGAAGTGAAATGCAAACAGCCTCGTCCAGGACTTGAACTCTGGTCGCCGAATCCATTTAATTACGACGATAACCGTTACGCGAACGCACATCCAGCATTGGGTAAATAGTAGGACAGATAGGGCTCTTTAGCCTTGGTCCGGCAACAGGTCTGGGAAGAGGAAATAATGAAATCAAAACCAGCTGCAGTGCTCTTAAAAATTGACCTTGTGCCGCATCCTATCGGTGGTGGAGGGGTTGGGTAAATACATAAATAAGGAGTGTTCTTTTCTATTGATTTGACTAAAGGAGTACAAAGAAAGATAAAGAGAGAAGTCATATTAACCACAGAGATACTTTAATGTTTGATCTGGTGTAACTTCAAAGAAGTAGTTTTCCTCGTATTATTTTTCATACTTGAAATATCTTTTCTTCTTGTGCCAAGTATATATATATATATATATATATATATATATATATATATAAAGATGAAAAAAGAAAAGAAAATGAAGGAAAAGAAAAAAGACTATTTGAAGTTATTTGAACAAATTAATTGTGCGTAACAGTTGGGTGCCTACTGTAGCGTCGTAGGAAACGGATTCGTGTTAAATAATACACGTGCGAATTCTTTTATTTGGTATGTAGTGGATGTAGTTGTGAAACGGTTGCGAAAAACCACCTAGTGTGATTGATAGGTGACGACCCCTAGATCATTTGAGAGCCTGGCTTTCAGTGGACGAGAAAGTCATGTAATGGAATGGTTCTAAAAACTTTAGAGATAGAACATGCTTCGGTCAGGAGGGAGTCCTCATGGTGTAGTGGCTAACGTGCTGAACTGCAACAGCGTAGTAAATGAGTTCGATCCGTTATGTGAACTGTGAACAGCCTTGTCGAAGATTTGTATTCAGTGGCCAGGTCTATTTTCAACGAGTTAACTGTTGCACGACGAGCGCTATCCAGTTGGTTGACAGTTGTTGGTGTTTCGTTTTATGGCATATCAACCCTTCTTAGGTTATTTTAATACCGAATCAGGTCACTTTTGATAAGAAAAGGAATCAGTTGGTATGTTTTTTTTTGTTTTACGGCATATCAAACATATTTGGGTAATTTAATGCCAAATCAAGCCATTTTTTAATAAACAAAGGACTCATATAGTTCCCACTTATAGTCCCGGCTGTTGGTTAAGTAGTCACCCAATAAGTATTGACAGGTTCATAGCTGCTTAACTTCGGTAATCGAGCGAGAACAATACTTTCAGCGTGACGTGACTTGGAGGTGCTCGAGTGTAATGGTTATTGTCGCAGGAAATGGACATGGCGAGGCGTTTTCAAATCCTGGACGAAGCTGTTTGCATTTCATGCAGCGCAAATTCCCTTGAGAAGGTATGTTGGCGGTTCTACATGGTTGTCTGTTTTATTTTACGGCATATCAACCCGAAAATGGTCTATATGACGTAAATTGACTGAATCAAGTCAATTTGATAAACAAAGGGTTCAGGTCGCTTAAGTAGTACGTGCTGTTGCTTAAGTGGTCACCTAATTAAGTATTGACCAGGCTCATCGCAGATTAACTTCAGTGATCTATTGGGAACTGGTGATTTCAGCGTGGCTTGAACGTACTACAGTTGTATGGTTTCAAGTATTCCTATCTAATCTATTAATAATGGAGATTGTCAGTATTTTTGTCTGTACAAAAACTACGTAATAGCTCTACATCACAGATTACGTCACAATATTCTTGTGCTATATACACCCGAATTTGAGTAAGCAATTTGTAAATTGTTTTTTACTTTCGTCCTTTTTTTTTTTTTTACAGTAACAGAAGTTAACTAAAAAGTTTACAAATAAATAAATACCTACGATTTTGTGTAAAATTGATGTGGAAAATATTCAAAATAATTTTCTGATTATTACATGCACGCAACATTTTTTTTGAGAGGGACGGGGCTCAGTTTTCATTTCAAATTGTTTTTTTTTTTTTTTACTCCTTTAATAAATATGAGGATTTGTCATACTTATGATACAAACGTTTTTACATTGAATTTTTAACACCTCTCAGGCAATGTCATTAAAAAATTAATTTTTACGACGCCCGGAGGGTGTTTTTATTTGCTAGTACTAATAATCATATGGTTTCAAGCAAACATTTCTAAACTGTTACAAGTGTTGTATAGTTGTTTCTTAAGAAGTTTTTGAATACGGTTACGTGATTTCAAGTATTCTATTGTCATATAGTACGTGCTGTTGCTTAAGTGGTCACCAATTAAGTATTAAACATGCACATCACAGCTTAACTTCGATGTTCTTGCAGGAACCGGTACTTTATGCCTCCCAGCGTACGTGCATATATTTTCATATTAATTGCACACCAGACGACATAATTAGACGACATATAATGAATAATAGACGATATATTTTCAGCGGAAGAACGTTATCTTGTGTGTGAAGTTTTGAAAGATGTCTAGTTTGCATAGTCTTAAATCAGCAGAAACAAACAATTTATCGCGAAACTAAAATAAATAAATAAAATTATCAAATGAAAAATAGCTGGCCTTACGAATTGGCAAAAATAATTACTTCATACATTCTTTATTAATTTTTGAAAAATAATATTAATAATTAATTCTGAGTATAATTATTTCGCGATCATTATTATGGCCAAATTAATCGTAATTTGTTTGAAAGCGTACCCTCTCCTTCCAAAACAAGAGAACGGTGGTGCCTTGACTTGCAAATGGGCGAATTTACGAGTTTTCGAGTTACGAGCTGTTACTCGATCGATTTTTTTACTTTGTGTTGAGAGCTAAAACTTTAGCTACGAGCGACTTTTAGTTACGCTTATGTTAATAAGTTAAGTTTCCAAATTTATTTCGCCAAAGAAAATATTATTCATATGAAAATAAACATTAAAACTTACTAGCAAAATAAAAAAAAACACGCTCCGGGCGATGTAAAAATGTAGATTTTTGTAACATATTGCCTGAGGGGTAGGAGTTAAAAATCCATTGTCAGCGAGTTTGTACCCTAAGTAAGTAAAATCATCAAGTTCATTAAAGGATTAAAAATAAAAACAATTTGAAATGTAAACTTTAAATATGTATTAAAATAAAACAAACTAGATATATAATACTTAACTTAACTTTGACTTAAGAGTCTAATTCGTTCCGCTCGTAACTCAATTTTTATTGTATATCAAATCATTGTTAAAGAATAATGGCACTGCATTCTATAAAAACATTCATAAAAACTTAATAAAATAGAATGTAATGAATTATATGCTGTAATCTATTAATAAGGGAGAGTGTCTGTATTTCTGTCTGTAACAAAACTACGTCATAGCTCTACGTCACAGATTAAGTCACAATATTCTTATGCTATATATACACCCAAAATTTGAGTAAGCAATTTTAAAAAATTGTTTTTTTTTTTACTCTCGTCCCCTTTTTTTTTAAATACAGTAACAAGAAGTTAACTAAAAAGTTTACAAATAAATATATTACCCACGATTTTGTGTCAAATTGATGTGGAAAATATTCAAATATTTGTCTGATTATTATATGCATGCAACATTTTATTTGAGAGGCAGGGGCTCAGTTTTCATTTCAAATTTTTTTGTTTGTTTTACTCCTTTAATAAATATGAGGATTTGTCTTACTTCTGATACAAAACCCTCTGATATTGAATTTTTAACGCCCACCCTCTCAGGCAATGTCTTTCAAAAATTATTTTTTACGACGCCTGGGAGGGGGGTTCTATTGCTAATCTATTAATAATGGAGATCTGCTTCCGGTTTTTGTAACAAAACATAATTACTTCACTGTTTACTTCACATTACCCCAAATCGTCATAACATAGATAAATACACTG
>CM042153.1:107867836-107902836 GCA_023376005.1 Doryteuthis pealeii
AGAGATATCTAAATCATTTAATTTCACCTAACCAACCAGAAGAGGCCGACGTGATTAACAAACTCTTTTGTTAGAGTTTTTGTTTTTCAATATTGCAACAACCTCAGCTTCAACGTTGTACTAAATCAGTCTTGAGTTTTTTTTATTTTTTTATCTTCAATTTAATTTCTTCTGATAGCAGCTCGGGACTGTTAGAATAAATTTGTTTTTCATACCTTTCGTTGAACTTAAGAATAATCTTCAAATTCAAATCTATAAAGTTTGATTCACTTGCCGGGGTTTTTACCTTTGGGTTAGAACTAAAAACGCAACCACGTTTTTTTCCAATATATTTAAATCCAGTTAAAACGCCATCTCCCTGGCTTTAAAAGAAGAAGAGAGAGGAGAGAAGAGAGGAGAGAGAGAGAGGAGAGAGAGAAGAGAGAGAGAGGAGAAGAGAGAGAGAGAGGAGAGAGAGAGAGAGGGGCAATCAAAGGAGAAGGAAAGAAAGAAAGGGAAATAAAAAGAAACATACTCTGTGTGAGAAAATAGAAATAAGAATTAGATAGAGAGAGAGAGAGAGAAGAGAGAAAGAGAGTGGGTGGGTAATAAGGCAAGAGAAAAGAAACAGGGATAGGATGAAAGTAAGAAACAAAGGAAGAAGAAAGAGAGAGAGAAGAGGGAGAAAAGAAAAAGAGAAGGAAAGAAAGAAAAGAAAGAGAGAGAGAGAGGAGGAGAGAGGGGGGAGAAGAGAGCGAGATGAGAGAGAGAGAGGAGAGAGAGAGAGAGAGAGAGAGAGAGGAGAGAGAGGGTGGGTATAAGGCAAGAGAAAGAAACAGGGGAAAAAAAAGGGGGGATGAAAGTAAAGAAACAAAGAGAAAGAGAGGAGAGAAGAGGGAGAAAGAAAAAGAGAAGAAAGAAAGAAAGAGAGAGAGAGAGAGAGAGAGAGAGAGAGAGAGAGAGAGAGAGAGAGAGAGAGAGAGAGGGGGAGGGGTGGTATAAGGCAAGAGAAAGAAACAGGAAGATGAAAGTAAGAAAAAGAGAAGAGAGAGAGAGAGAGAGAGAGAGAGAGAGGGGCATAAGAGAAGAAAGAAACATGGAAAATAAAAGAAACAACTCTGTGTGTGAGAGAGAGAGAGAAGAGAGAGAGAGAGAGAGAGAGAGAGAGAGAGAGAGAGAGAGAGAGAGAGAGAGAGACACTTTGAACCCATTCCGGAAGGTCAAATCCACATCTTTTCATTGATTCAATTTATTTTGCTAACTCTGAATTGATCCAAGTGAGTTTAGATTAAATTTCACCAAATGCCTCTAATATGACAGAAACAAAATCAAAGTGTTAGTGTTTCTTCCTCTTTTAGTTTTACTTCATTTTTGTTCCATTTTTTTTTCACTGTTCTTTTTTCTTCTTTATCTTATTGTATTAGAAAGTTTGTAATTTGAACGTATCCTCTAGCAGAAAAATACGTCCAAGACGCACATGTTGATTGAATGAGACTGAACAGTTTAAATGGATTTCAAAAGAGAAATGTTGCCTTAATGGGAAATTTTTGTCACTTATATTGCATCTAGAAATTCAGTGTCAATATTGAATATATTACTTTGAGAGGTTTATTTATAGATATAATAAATAGGAATCTGTTGTAAAAAGAAAGAAAACATGGAATATGTTATTAAGTACACTGGCTAGATCATTAATGTATTAGTTTAGAAAAATTACGTAATATCTTATTATAATGGAGATTGTGGGTTTTTTCTGTTTGCAACCGAAACTATATTACTATACAAGTCACAATTCCCTTTGTTATTTACACCACATTCTCCATGATTTTATTTTTTTTATTTAAACCTCAATTATAAGTAAAATTGTTTTACATCATTAAGACTGTTAACAATATCTACATACTAATAACATGCAATTGTATTTATATATACAACAAAATAGCGGTTCACAGTGTGAATGGGAAGGCTAATTTGCATATTGATCTTAAAAATTTGATTTTAATAAATATATGCTTAGTATTATTGATTTCTAATTGTTTGGTTTTCTCTTATTGAATAAGAGCAAAAATCTCGGGGATAACCCTTAAAAGAAATCCATTAACAAGAATAAATAACTGTAATTTTATTCTTTACTTCCTATTTTAACTAAATAGTTAAATTAGGAAAATTTACCACTGAAAGACGGGAGTAATGGAAAATGATGGAAGAGTTAGTTTCAAAGTTGTTCTATTTTTTGATTATACCCCCTCTGTTCGAAATCTTTTTATCTGTCTTCTTATTCAGTTTCATTAGCCCTTCTAATTTAATATTATATTTTATTATATTAAAACTTAAATACTTGCACCCGGGGTAGGTGCATATATTTGCTAGTTATTATAATGGAGATTGCGCGTTTGTCTGTAACTGAAACTATACCACCACTGACGACACAATTCCCTTAGTTATTTAATAATCATTATTTAATCTTAATTAGCATCTTATCCATTAACTATGTCTCTCTTAAAGTCTGAGTTTGATTTGCCTCCAAACAGCTCATGTTATGTGTTTAAAATCCTGCAATGTGCATTATATATCATTAAGAAATAAAGGTTTACATAATATATAGTGTGGTTAATTTGCATACTGATTTTGAGAAAATTAGATTTAATAATAAATAATTACTTGATGTTATTGATCTCTAATATTATTGTTTTATTATCCAACATATCAAAATCAATCCTATGTATAATTTTATATAGAAATCAATTAAAATAAAATTAATATAAGTAAACCTTTTTATATGCATTCTTATTTACTTTCATTAGTCTTTCTAAGATAATCTAATATGATATTTAATTACATTAAAACTTAAATACTTGTGCCTGGCAGAGGGTACATATTTTTACTACTACTACTACTACTACTACTAATAATAATAATAATGGACTTTTTAAAGTAGAATTATTATTATTATTATTTACTCAAAAGGAGTAAATAATAATAATGATAATAATTCTACTTAAAAAAGTCCAGCATTTGTAAATCTCAAAAGTAAACAAGTCAATACACCAGGGTTTTTTTTTTTGTGTGTTTTTAAAAAAAAATTTATTAACTCTCTACCCGGGTGATGCTGGGTAGCTGTTTCTATTCTTCTAGAACTAATAGTGCTTTTTTGTGCGTATCTGAGAGAGATTTGAAAATTAAAATATACATATAAATAGCATTGAAATTCTATTTAAAAAAGTCCAGCATTTGTAAATCTCCAAAGTAAAAAATCAATACACTAGTGTTTTCCCCACTACCCAGTTGACGCTGGGTAGCCGAGTCTAGTTTTAATATAAGAGGAAAATGAGTTACGAGCGGGACGAATTAGACTCGTAAGACAAGGAACCTTACGTAAATATGAGTGTAGATATTTTTTACAAATTTATTCAGGTATATGAAAGTTATCTCTCCATTCTGATTAATTCAATTCTCAATGATTGCCAAAAGAGAAGCGATTGGTCTGTCTTTGCGAACATTTGATCCTGGTAGCGGACGGATAGAGAGCTGCTTCTTTGATGTTAGGTCGTTCACACGTTATAATCAATGCAATTAGATAGTGATTCACATCCCACTTAAACGACCTTGCATTATATCAAACGATGTTATGCGGGAAGTGAGAGAGAGAGAGAGAGAGAGAGAGAGAGAGAGAGAGAGAGAGAGAGAGAGAGAGAGAGAGAGAGAGAGAGAGAAGAAGAAGAAGAAGAAGAAGGAAAATATGAAGGTATATGCGAAGGGAAAAGAGGTGAAGAGATATAGATTGATAGAGAGTGATATATATATTAATATATATATATATATATATATATATATAATATATCACTCTCTATCTTTGCCTACCGTTACTTTCATTCTTACTTTTATCTCTTTATATTTTTTATATAATTAACTATATTTAACTACCCAAAACTTGTGTATCGTAACATACAAAACCTGTATTTTTTAAATACTCTCAAACCAAATTAAACTAGTTATTAAATAATTTTAAATTTTCAACTTTTAACTATTAATACGACCCATAACATATCTTTTATTAAATAATAATTGAAAAAATAATTCCCATAAATTAATCCAAATTTTTAATTCAATAATCAAAAACCGTTCCTGATCTACGAAAATGTAAACAAGCGTTCCTCTACTAAATTTAAGTCCCATTCCAACGGGCATGTTTATAACACCAAAGATTAATCGTAAACTCGATTAATTTAAAAGTAACCCTGAAGAATCTATCGATGAAACTCGAGTAGGTTACTCATTTCCATTCTTAAATAAATATATATATATATATATATATATATATATATATATAGAGAGAGAGAGAGAGAGAGAGAGAGAGAGAGGGAATTTTTTTTAAAAATATGATAGATTTAGTGACAGTTTTTAAAAAAATAAATGAAAATCAGAAGAGCTTCGGTTCACACACACATGTATATACATAGTATGGATGAATCACATAATTTTTTCTGTATTTTTCCATCATGCAGAGAGAGAGAGAGAGAGAGAGAGAGAGAGAGAGAGAGAGAGAGAGAGAGAGAGAGAGAGAGAGAGGGGGGGGAGAGTGAAGATAATTTTAAAGAATAAATATGATAGTTTTAGTATTATCCAATTGGACACATGGCCTAGTGGATAAGGTAGTTAGATTAAGACAGTTCTAAGTGACAGTTATCTCTGGAATTCGAGTTCAATCCTGAGTGAAGGCAGTTAGAAAAATAATTAACACCACTCCTACCCCAGCTATGGTTAGCGGAATGAGAACAGGATACCCCCGTGGACTGAATAAAGGGTTAGGTTCAAAGTTTCGTGATGGCTCCCGATTACGACAAGAAAATTCCCGAGTTCGAAAAGAAGGTTTCCGAGTCCGAGAAGGTTCCCGAGTCCGCCAAGAAATACCTGAAGAAGGCCGGAGGGTATATCGGCCGAAACGTACAAATAACAATGAAGATGAGGACAATAGTCCGAATAACGCAGATATTACTAATCTTCAAGCCTCATCTCAAACATTCAGAGAAATATGATAGTTTTAGTGACAGTGTTTGAAAAATTAAATGAAAGTCAGAAGAGCTTCGGTTCACATGTATATATGGAGTATCGGACAGAATGGATGACACATGATTTTCCGTCTACTTTTCCATCACACAGTGTTCATTTATTTTGCTGGGTCAAAGTGGATGACAAAAAATTTCTAAAAAGTTCTAAACCTTCTAGCTATCACATGTGAAATGAATGAACACTGCATGATGGAAAATACCGGAAAAATCATATGAGTCATCCATTCTGTCCGAGACTATATATATATATATATATATATATATATATATATATTTGGAGGATATGTGCTTAATTGAAGTCATACCTAATTTTGAAAATTAATTAGATAATAATTAATGAATTCTGGCGGGCATATATGTTCAAATGTAAGGCTAAACGAGTGGAGAAGTGTCGGCTTAAAGCCATATAAAAAATAAACACATTTGTTTGTTTACTTAACTTAATATATATATTATATATATATATATATATATATTATAAAAAAGATGGATTATGTTTTAAAGTTTTTTAAAAATTATCATTTTACATTAGCTACACGTGTTTCAGATCTTCTAATATCATCTTCAGGCGTTAAATAACCACATTAACTCCCGAAGAAGATATCAAAATATCTGAAACACGCGTCGCTAATGTAAATTAATGATAGATTTTTAAAAAGTCCATTTTGTGGACCTTCATTTTTATTAAATATTTTTAAGCTCCTTACTTTACCACACAGATCCCTGTGCTACTCATACAATGAGTTAGCGAGGGTCGGTATCGAACTAGGAACCTTGTGGTTTCTAGCCGAACGCTCTACCGACTAAGTGCACCAAATATAATACGTATCACTTTCACCCACATATTCTACAGGTTTTTTTTTCAGTTCTTCAGCAAGGTCTAGGTATTTGTCTATTTTTTTGTTTTCTTTCATCTTCACCCTGTGATCTCCTGGGGACTGCAAAGTCTACCAGTTGATAAGTCCTCTTTTTCTTATTAAACAATACTGGGTCGGGTCTTCTGGCCGGGATAGGGGATCCGTCTTTATCTCAAAGTCCCAGGGAATTTTATGCGTTTCCTTCTATTATTATTATTATTATTATTATTATGAAGTTTTCACACCTGTCGTAGCTGGTGGTTCAATGGAGACTGAGTGATAGCAATTCTCCCCAGGTCTCCAGGATTCTTCTGAGTATTTTAGTCGATCCCAATAGTGCTGTAGTTTGGATGGTCTCGATTCTTCCTCTGATTTCCAATTTACCCAGATTCTTTTCCAGAGCTTTGAGGACCGTTCCAAGGGCACCAATTACAAGTGGTACGACCTTCACCCCCAAGTTCCACTATTTCCTCAGTTCTCTGGTAAGGTCTAAGTATTTGTCTATTTTTTTTCGCTTTCTTTCATTTTGACTCAGTTGTCGGCCAGGACGGCAAAATTCACGAGATGACAGGTTCTCTTCTTCTTGTCGATTAATACTAGGTCCGGTCTCCTGGCCGGGATTACGTGATCCGATCCCAGAGAATTTTATGCGTCTCGTTCTCCAGGACAGGTTCAGGCTCGTGCATATACCATTTAGTTGTATTATTATTATTATTATTATTATTATTATTATTATTATGAATTAACGATCGGGTCTATTCACAGGTCAGTTGTAAAGAAAGAGATGAGAAAGAAGAAACGGTTTAATTATATTAATTGCATTTCATAAACGACCGTGTTTCTTTGTAAAAGAGAGAGAGAGAGAGAGAGAGAGAGAGAGAGAGAGAGAGAGAGAGAGAGAGAGAGAGAGAGAGAGAGGGAGAGAGAGAGAGAGAGAGAGGGGATATTGTAATAGCCAATATAAATTGATGTTTACGCTGTTAGGCCAAACGAGCAAGAACAAGAGATATCGACCTCAAAATTAGCTCATAGATTTTATTTGAATAATTATCGGCTATATTATTTATTTATTATTTGTAATTTTTAGTTTTTAATTAAAATATAGAACGCTATCTTGTTGTAGTTGTAGTCATTTGCTACGTTTATCTTAGTCTGGCACAAGGCCAAATGTATGGGTAGCACTGTGAGAATCTAACTCACTAACAATGCTTTCACTTATACAAGGTGCGTCAAAAAGTATCGAGATTTTTGTACTTTTTCACACACCTTGTATTCTGAAAAGAATAACGTTCCATTCATTAATTTTTTCAGAATACAAAGTGTGTCAAAAAAGTACCAAGTTTAAAGCTGTATTTACCAAGATATAAATGAAGAATGAATGGAACGTTACTTTTTTTCAGAATACAAGGTGTGTTAAAAAGTAAACACAATCTTGATACTTTTTTGACACACCTTGTATGTCAGAGGTTATCTCTTTTCCAGTTTAAGAAGGGTCCAGAGCATCTTACAAAGGAGACTGCTCAGGTATTTATAGCTTTCATTATATTTCTACGAGGGAGTTTAGTTTCAGGAATCTTTCTAGTTCTTTCTGTTGATTATATCACTGCCTGTGAGTTTTTCACGTCAGTGTTAATGTGGTCTTTCACCGAAGTCCAAGTGACACCAAGTCTTCTAAGGTCTCCAGAACTTTTATGAGTGTTCTGACCGATCTTAAAAAACGTTTTTTTCGTGGTCTGTATGGTCTCGATTCTTCCAAGTATTATTATATGTGAGTTTTTTTTACAACAGTTTTAACTATTTTTTAAATTTAAGATTTTTTTTTTTTTTACTGAGCATGAGTGACAGTATATCATCTTATGCAACGAAGATTTTTCGAACTGATTTTAACAGTACTGTTCTAGATGGTCTCGATTCTTTCTCTGATACCTAGTTCCCCCAGTCTCTTTTTCCAGGACATTGGGGATGTTGGAATATTTTGGTATATATATATTTACCAACCCCTCCGCAAGATTAGGATGTGACACAAGGTCAATTTATTAAGCAGTGTTGAACAGGTTTGAATTCATAGTTTTCCAACTCCTATAAAGGTTGCCTAACCAAGGCTGAAGAGCCCAGTCTGTCCTACTATTTACCCATAGCTGGAGGGAGAGTAGAATTTATACCTTTCCCAAGGGTATTAGCACGTCCAGGATTTGAACTCGGGGCGACGAGTCCATTTCCCATGACTTTAAGCATTACAACCACGCACTTCCAATATTTTAGTATATAAGGTGTGCTGAAGTCCACCACTTAAACTTATAGACTGGATAAAAGCCAGCCAATCAACAATTCGAATACGTGGTTAGTTAACTATTTAATCGCCGATCTTGAAAGCCGTTCATTTGCACGTATTCAACACGGACGAACGGATCGGCAACCAAAAATTCTGCTCAACCAAATGATTCTACCCAACACTAAGGGGCACCGAAGAACAACCAAAGAATTCTTCACTAAAAATCAGCCTCTGCTTAACACAAAGGATCTCCACTGTAAAGTGCTCCCACTTGAAGTCAAAAATGGCTACAAAAATCGTAACAGGAGACTGTTCCATGTGCACCAACTACAATTAATATAACCGTCACTTTCGATAGGGTTTTAAGCTCTCTAGCAAGATCCAATTCGTCTATCACTTTGTTTTCTTTCATATTTACTCTATGATCTAACATAATAGCAAAATCCACTAGAGGACAAGTTATTTTTTGTCCAGTTTTCTGTCCAGGGTTGGGTGATCCCTAGGTAGCTCAGTCCTAGATGATTTTATGTGTCTCCTTTTTTAGGATATATTTTGGTTTGTGCAGATAATCATTTACCAGCATGGTTGAATTTCAATCTCTTACACAGTTCCCAGAAGATCACTCATCCTACCCAGTTATGTCTACTATTGTGTTCTTCTGTTTTGCATATTATCAAATTTTGCTTTGATATGATTACTCCTTGTGAATTATATCATATACGCATTTTTTTTAGATCGAGCTCTGCATAAAATACCAGTCAACAGGGAAAAAGACTGGACGATTCGGAGTGTGCAATTGAGTTTAAGTTGGAGACTGATGCGTTATTGTTGCGAAAATAATTATGGGATAAGTTTACAAATATCACTACGGTTCATTACAAAAATGATAGGCATGCCTATTTAATAATGAGACACAAGGTCAGTTGGATGTTTTCTTGTTCTTTTTTAAACTTTTTATTTCATCTCCGTTTGTTTGATGGTGTCCACTTCTAAGATTCCTACGTAATTGTAATTCTCCTTCTCTTCAAGTGTTCTTATATTTTCCTGATTTGGTTGTTGTATTCCGTCTATTGTTTCTTTTTCTCCCTTTTCCATCCCTAGTCTGGCACATTTTTCAATGCCGAATTCCATTCCTATATCCTGGCTGCATGTCTTACTAGAAGCGGCTACTAGAAGAGGAGGGGTAAAAAACACTGGTATATTGATTCTTTTTACTTTTGAAATTTACAAATCCTGGAGTTTTTTTTAAGTAGAATTTCAATGCTATTTCTATGTATATTTTGATTTTTAGAAATCTTCATAATTTTTGCACACAAAATAAGAACCGGTGATACTTAATATGTATATATATATATATATTTACTTTATCGTTAGTTATTTTATTTTCGTAGTTCCCTCCGGACATACATACATACATACATACATACATAGGAACTGCCTTTTATATATGTATAGAAGGTTTGTACAAGGTTTCCAGTTCTTTATTGTTTTTTGCAAAAATCTTCATATCATCCATGTACATAAGGTGGTTTATTTCTCTTGTCATTTAGTGAATAATAATAATAATAATAATAATAATAATAATAATAATAATAAGAAAGCTCTTAGAAACCAAGCTCAACAGCAGAAACCTCATCAAAGGAATAAATACCTGTGCCGTCCCCGTTATAAGATACTCTGGGCTATTCTTAAAATGGACAAAAGAAGAACTCAGACAGATCGACCAAAGTACTAGGAAATTAATGACGATGCACAAGGCTCTACCCCTAGAGATAATAAAGATAGGTTATATGTTTCAAGAAAAGAAGGTGGAAGCGGTTTTGCCAACATAGAGGACTGTGTAGAGGCCACAATCCAAGGACTCGAAGAATACACAAAAAAGAGCAAAGAAAGATTACTTATGGCAGCCAACAACAGCAGATGTAATATATGGACAAACAGGAATACAAGGAAAACTAGAAAACAAAGACGGGAAGAAAAACAATTATATGGACACTTCAAACGACAAATTGGAGAGGTTGCACATAAAAAACTTGGGCATGGTTAAGAAAGAGAAACCGCAAGAGAGAAACCGAATCACTAATAATTGCTGCACAAAATAATGCCATAAGAACAAATTATATCAACGAAGAGTAAATGTGGATTGTGCAGTGACAGAGATGAGACTGTAAACCATGTATTAAATGAATGTAGCAAACTAGCACAAAGGGAATACAAAGCTAGGCACGACTGGGTTGGGAAGGTGATCCACTGAGAATTATGCAAAAAATTAAATTTTGACCATACAGCAAAATGGTATATGAGTAAACCGGAATCTGTTCTTGAGAATGAAACGCATAAAATTCTCTGGGACTTTGAGATAAAGACGGATCACCATATCCCAGCCAGGAGACCAGACCTAGTGTTGATTAACAAAAAAAAAAAAAAAAAAAAAAAAAAAAAGAAAAGAAAAGAGAACGTGTCAACTGGTGAACTTTGCGGTTCCAGCAGATCACAGGGTGAAGCTGAAGAAAAATGAAAAGATGCATAAATACATGGACTTTTCCAGAGAATTGAAAAAGTTGTGGAATATGAGAGTGAAAGTGATACCAATTGTAGTTGATGCACTTGTAACGGTACGAATAAACTTGGAAAAAAAGGCTGGAGGATCTGGAAATCAGAGGAAGAATTAAGACCATCCAGACTACTACACTGCAGCAATCGGCTAGAATACTCAGAAGAGCCCGGGAGACTCAAGGAGACTTGTTGTCACTCAGCCTCCAGTGAAATACCATCGGTTAACGCTGATGTGAAAAACTCAAAAGGAGTGAAAATAATAATAATAATAATAATAATAATAATAATAATAATAATAATGATAATAATAATAATAATCTGTTTCTTCTGCTAAGTCTTCTTGTGGTGGAGTGGAACTATCTCTTTATCTGGAACGGGTGTCGTCTCGGGTGTTGAATTACTCTGCATCCATCTTTTATTCTTAATAATTAACTCGAAGTCTTATATTAATTTATGTATACTTTTTTATTACCCGACACCAAATACTTCAACGCGTGGAGAAGAATCAGAGGAGTTTAAAAAATCTTACCATAACATTCAGAATATCACGTCTAGCTTCAGGGGTCAGTAAATCTGTCAGTAAAAACCCTGGTGATTTTGCATGTGTTCTTCTAATATCTTCTACTACTTCTAGATAAAGCATTAACTTTTAAATTGAAACATTGTACACTACATTACAAAATGAATAGGTTACCTACTTCATCATATAAGATAGATGCCTCTTCCAGGATTTATCCAAAACAGCACAAAGCAATTCTTGTTGGAATATTTTGTGTTATAAGATGTGCTGGAATCAACCACTTAAACTTATAGACTCTGCGTGGCCGCCTGGATTAAAGCCAGCCAATCAACACGTTCGAATAACTGGTTAGTTAACTATTTAATCGCCGATCTTGAAAGCCCTTCAGTTGCTGGGATTCGACACCGAGGGAGGAAGCAGCAACCAAGGATTTTACCTAACACTAAGAAACCCAAAGATTCCGCCTAACACGAAGAAACACAAGGGATCTCCCCTGTAAAGTGCTCTTGCCTAAAAATGGCCACACAAATCGTAACACACATCTTGTATGTTTTTAATCCGAGCGTTTAGTTAAGTCCAACTTGTG
The DNA here is from genome assembly GCA_023376005.1 of Doryteuthis pealeii. Classification (NCBI taxonomy): domain Eukaryota; kingdom Metazoa; phylum Mollusca; class Cephalopoda; order Myopsida; family Loliginidae; genus Doryteuthis; species Doryteuthis pealeii. The sequence goes on from CM042153.1 coordinate 107,879,676, forward strand.
CAACCATGCAATAATAGGGACACGACTTTAGCTTGAAAATTTCCTGTTTTAACGCTCCAAAATCACTTGGCCTTGAACCATACTAGAATAAGTTCAGCAAATATCCATGTTCAATCCATCCTTACTGACAGACTTGGCGTAATTGAAATAATTCGATATTAATGTTTGCGCTCATCGAATAATTACACCTTAATTATTTTCTCTATATTTCCGGTGATAGATGAACTTGCTTCTTCCGCGACCATAACCATCACCACCCCACCCGCCAGCACAACCTCTCCCCACCCCCGCCGCCATCCCATCTCATCCTTTCTTATCTCCTCTCAAATTATCGGGTCATCTGGTTCTCTCCTTCTCTCCCCCCTCTCTCTCTCTCCTCTCTCTCTCTGCTGTGGTTGCGTAGCAAGAATTGATTAATAGTGTCTGCGAAAACGAAGGTGGAATCTAGAATCAGAGCTTGGAATTCTTTGAATGTAATCAACTTAAGAGATTTTTCATGCGACCAATTAGACGCTCGAACTAGCAGACATTGTCGAATAAGCGAAAAGAAAAAAAAAAAAGAAAGAGAAAAAGAAAAAGACAACAACAACAGCAGCAACAACAACAACAAAGATAAGAAAACAAAACAAACAAAAAGCAATCCACATTACTGTAGCATTTCAGTATCATTCATCTTTTCAAGATGAAAGAGTTGGATTATTAAGCGAAACGTATTGTCTGTCAGCCTCGGTGGGCGAAATTTGTTATCCGTTCCCTATCAGAGCCGGCGGTCAGTGTTCGAACCAATCCACGATTTCGAACGCTTATTTTCAAGGCAAACAAGCACCCCCACCACATGTACTAATTCAACCCTTATATCCGCTGTGAAAGGTGTTAAACGTTGCATATAAAACAAAGATGAGGACAACAGTCCGAAAAATCTAAATAATAAAAATTATCAAGCGTCATCAAAAAAATTCAGAGAAATAATGTTTACCTTTTTTTTTAATTTACCAATCCATAGGCTAATCGCAGAGAAGATTCAAAACTTGTTTTTAATTCTTTGCCTACTTTAAGTCACTCACAGCGGCTCTCCGACCGCTGCCCAAGCAAAGTACATAAACTGACCGTTAGTTCATTATAATTGAGCTGAAGGACACAGATTACAGTAATAATAGGTTTTTATTTAGCAATGCATAGGCTAATAGCAGAGAAGATTCAAAACATTCTTTTTAAGTCTTTGCCTACTGTAAACCACTCATAGCGACTCCCCGACCACTGCTCAAGCAAAGCACATAAACTGACCGTTAGTTCATTATAATTGAGCAGAAGGACACAGATTACAGTAATAATAAGAATTTATTTAAATAGAATGAGTTTTGAGGTGAATAGAAGTGAACTTTTGAAACATCCGATTATACAGGTGAAAAATACCAAAAAATTTGGAACTATCGTGGGAGAAATTTTTAAATAGCCGGACCTTCTGGGAGCGATGACCGGTAGGGATGGGTGGCGAAGAAAAATCATGGAGATCTGTGCTTTCGGTACAACATGATGATGATGATGATCATAATATTTTATGGGGATTTAAATGTTTGGATCATATAACCTTAAGGCACCCATTTTTGGGGTTCGGGTTAGGGTTAGGGTTAGGGGTTAGTTTTATAATTTAAAAAAAATCTAAATCTGTTTTAACAGACGATTTTTAGATTTTTTAAATTATAAAACTAAACCCTAACCCTAACACTAACACTAACCCCTAACAAACAACCGGATATTGACGGTGTAAATGAAAAACATGTCCTTTCTTAATCGAGATCAAAAAGGGGTGCCTTAAGGTCATATGGTCCAAATATTTTACAATAATTTTTTTTTGAAAAACCTTTCTTTTTAGCTAGAAAACTGCCCAATGGGTTTTTCTCCTACCTTTGTTCCCATCATGCAAATAAAGATATCTAAACAATTAATAAATGGAATGTATATTTTACTTCATAGTCTTCTCCGCGAATTACCTTTAACACAAGTGTATTTATTTACTAAGTGATGAAGATAACAAGTATGTTTATTTTGAGGATGATACCACTAGCAACATTGTTGTAACACGAGTTTCAGGGTTAACAGATTATTATTATTATTATTATTATTGTTGTTGTTGTGTATTTATTGATTTTAACGGCATATCAACCCGTCTGGGGTTATGTCATGCCTAACGGTCCACACCTTGGAAAATTGAAGTGGGTGGGTGACAATTTTACTTTTTCTGGATGATTTGATATGAAGGTGGGTATGCGTAAATATATAAAGAAAACTATACGCATGTGAAAAACGGATAGACTCCCTCACTGTGCGGCTGATACCGATAAATGGCCACCCCGCCAACATTATATGCGTGTACATTTTTTTATGCATTAAAGTCAAGTCATGCTGAAATCATCGGTTCCTGCTAGACCAGCTAAGTTAAGCAGCCTTTTCTGTTCAATACTTAATTGGGTGACCACTTAAACAACAGTAGGTACTGTAAGCAACCAGTGTTCTTTGTTTAAAAAAAAACGGAAATTAAACGACCCGAAAAAGGTTAACATGACGTAAGACAAAACAAACAAAACAACCATTTGTGTGTGCATGCATGTGCGTGCATTTGTATGTGATTGTGTATGTGGACATTTGCGTGTGCGTGTATGTGTGAACATGTGCTAGTGCGTGTATGAGTATGTGTTTCTGTTTGCATTCGTGTATGTATGTTAATGAATTTATGAGGGTATGGGTATGTATTTGTGTATAGGCGTGTATTTTTGTATGCGTGTGTATGTGTGCATTTGAATATACCTGTATGTGTGTGGATTTTTAGGCGCATGTGTGTGCATTTTTGTGTGTGTGTATATAGATTTACCAACCCCTCCACACGAGCACGATGTGACACAAGGTCATTTTCTTAAGCGGAGTTTAACAGGTTTGAATGTGGGTATATATTTGCGTGTCCATTTGTGTGTGCGCGTAAGTATATGCCTTTGTGTGTGCGTGCATCTGTGAGCATTTTTACACACACACACACACACACACACACACACATATATATATATATATATATATATATATATATGCCAACCCCTCCATACGAGCAGGATGCGACACAATTCTTAAGCGGAGTTTAGCAGGTTTGAATTAAGAGTTTTCCTTCTCCTGAACTGGTTACCTAGCCATGGTTAAAGAGCCCAGTCTGCCCTGCTATTTACCCATATCTGGAGGGAGAATTGGATTCGTACCTTTCCCAAGGGTTTTAACGCCATGAGAAATGCAAACAGCTTCGTCCATGAATTGAACTCTGGTTGACGAGTTCATTTCCTACGACTTTAACCATTACACCACACGCCACCATTTTTGTCCACGTGTATGGCCGAGCTTGTCTATGTGTTGGGAAATCTTACACTTCTCTAATAGAAAATTTACCGACTTGTGGCAAAAGGAAAAGTTCAGAATAGGAAGTGAAAGCTCTGACCGGAAAATGCCAGTTGACTTCCGGTTGGTTACACATACGCCAACATGGCCGCCATAAATCTGCTGTTCGTGGAATCAGTCGCCGGTTGGTGGCAGTCCGAACGCGTGAAGCTGTCAATTTCGATTTCTCTTCGCTCTTAATCCTTTACGTTGGGTTTCACAAATCGACAAAATTTCTCCATCTCCCGACGCGACCAACCATTTTCATATCTGCTACCCTCTTGTAAAACCAGCCCGTTTGCCCGCTTTCATTTTCTGCTAAAGTGACTTTCCTACACCGGGTCTTCCCGCGTTCACTTGGATGCAGTTCCAGGGCCAAAAATCGGATTATCCCTTGGGTTGGATTATCCGTTTGGGTCGGATTATCAAATGTCAAAAGTTACGGTGGGGTAGAGGGTGTCATGAGGTTAGATTATGTTGTTGAACGTCAACAAATTCTGATCGAATTGAGATACTATCATGGATTCAAAATAACACGAGTTAATGAAAACAAACGAATAGTAAAAACAAGTTTTGATCAATTCTTTATAAGCGGATCGGACAACATCTGACAGTATATATATATATATATATATATATATATATATATATATATATATAAGGTAATGCAAATGACTGGTAAGTAAGGGGTGATTCTATTTGGGATTTTCGAAACCTCACTGTACAAACATACTGTATACTCTTGTAGGTGCAAACATATATATCCATACATGGATTTTTATAAATCCTTAAAGAGAGCTCAAGGTATAATAATCAATAAATCAAATTATATACAGAGCAATATTTAACTTTAAAAGAAAGAAAAAATTAAGAAACCGTCATCCCGTTATAATTTTATTTCGACGAGAAACTAAAAAAATGAATCTTAGCCTCATCAGATGGGGTTTATACTAATTTGTAAAACCCGTCTGATGAGGCTAGGCTCATTTTTTGAGTTTCTGGTCGAAATAAAAATATAAAGGGATGACGGTTTAAGTTTTTCGTTCTTTCAGTCGGATTCACTTCCATTCATTTTTCATATATATATATATATATATATATATATATATATGAATAAAAAGACCTTAAATACCAGGGGTATCGTGACTATGTACCATTTTCACTCGTGGATATCTGAGGCCTAGAATCCCCCTTGTACCAAGAAACTTGGTACCCCAACAAAGAATATATATATATATATATATGAAGAAACTGTTTCTAAAAAATCAAAAAACATAAGAAAAAAACAAGGACGAAATGAGAAAATATAAATGTAAAAGGTAGATGAATAAACACAAATTCTTCAAAATATTTTTCTTACATATATACATTTTCATACACTCTCCCTCCCCCTTTCCCCCACACCATGTTTATTTGCAATGAAATAATAATTGTATACAATATTTCCTCTTTGTTTAAATTACTCCAACTTTCTACTAAAGATAGCAACCAGACATTTTTCTCTTTATTATTTCAATTAGGATTTTTATCTTTTCTCGATTATCTATGTTTTCAAATTTATTTCTGATGAAATTAAAACGAAATATTGAGTTTTACCCATGGATTGAATTAATTGTTTAAACTGGTTTATTTACTTCTATCATTTATATTTTCACACACACACACACACATATATATATATATATATATATATATATATATATATATATATATGAGTGTAAGACCGCAAGAGAAACTATGTTGAAAAAAACTTCATTTGGTCACAATCTATGAGACCTATGAACGTTTTAGCCCCCCCCCACACACACACATATATATATATATGAGGGTCGGCTAAAAAGTTCATAGGCTTCATAGATTGTGACCAAATGAAGTTTTTTTTCAACATAGTCTCGCTTGCGGTCTTACACTCGTCTTCCATCGATGTTGCAGTACTTGGATCCTATTGGCAAACACATCGTCAATATCAAATGTGAGATAATCATATGAACTTTTGATCCTAAGAAATTTCCAGCTCACCCTCATATATATATATATATATATATATATTATATATATATATATATATAAGTAATCCAAATATAAAGTAATCCAAATGACTGGTTGGAAGGGATGATTCTATTGGAAGGGATGATTCTATTCGAAATCTCGCTGTATAACCATACTGTATGCTTTTGTAGGTGCAAACATATATACTCATACAAGGATTTTTATAAATCCCTAAAGAGAGCTCAATGCATAATAATCAATAAATTAGATTATATACAGAGCAATATTTAATTTTCAAAGAAAGAAAAACTTTCATGACGGTTTGTTAAGTTTTTCTTTCTTTGAAAATTATATATATATATATATATATATATATATATATATATATATATAAAGATAAGAAGTGGCTTTCCAGTGAAAACGGACACGATGGTTGGGAGGTGCAAAATTCAGGGGTTAAGTCAGTGATATAACAAATACAAAGTGCTCAATACGAAGTAGAGCAAATTTTATATACATATATATATATATATATACAAGTTTTTGGTACAACTAAATATTTGTATAAAAGTTTAAATAACATCATATTTTATTTGGTGATCAGCTAATTAAAAGAATTATTTAAAAAGGAGGCGAAATAAGATAGAGAAACTTAAGGGCCCTTTTATATATTATGAGTGGTCACTGTTGAGCCAGATACAAAAAAGAAATTCTATAGAAAACCAAAGATCACCTGAAGGTTAACGGTAGCCTTTTACCAACTTAAATAAGGAGACCTCAGAAAAGCTTGGTGGACATTCCGACGTCGTCTGGAGGTCATGATTGAAGTTGAAGGCAATTACTGTGAATTGATTTAATCGAAAATATTTCAAAATATCTTCATATAATTTTGGTAAATGTATATATAATAAAGGGAGATATCAGTGTTATTTTCATTTTTGCGACAATTTACCCATCTGTGGATGACTGCTTATATGCTCCTGGAGCCTGGTAGAGCTCTCTAGAGACGACTTTTAATGAACTTTCACCGGTTTAGCATAAGGCATTGCTCTCCTGTTGTTTACACACTCGAGTTCTCTAAGTGATTGTGACATACATCTACTGATGTATGTATTTATCAGTATTTATCTGTTAAAATGTTCACTTCTTACGGACGGCAGAGATGAAAGGGGTCAGACTACTGAAAAGTCAGTCAGGTTTCGCTCTCAGCTAGAAGTAGCTGCTAAATCTAGCCACACTGATGAGACGTAAACGTTGAAACACGGTCTCTGTGGATGACGAATATATAATATATATATATATATATATATTTGAAATTGATAAGACAAAAAATAACATCTTTTTGTTTTTATTTTTTACTTGCATTGTAATTGCTTTCAAATTAATACATTATATATATATATATATATATATATATATATATATATATATATATATATATATATGGTATGTTTATGAATAAATAGTCCTCAATATCATGGACAGAGCATCTATATCTAAGTTAAGGTACTAAGTCTGAAGATCGCTTGGGTGAGAAACTGTCAATAACCAGGAGCCTTTGACTCCATATTTACGCTACCTTAACTTATATATATATATATATATATATATATATATATATTATAATGGTAAACAGTAATAACCTACTCGAGTTTCACTTGTTTTAGGTTATTACTGTGTACCATTATAATAATAGATTTGCTCTACCCACGTATTGAGCACTTTATATTTGTTATATCGCTGTCATTGTAAAATTTGCATCAACTAACTATTGTGACCAATTTCACCGGTAAGTCACCTTTTTCATATAAATCATATATATATATATATATATAGGTAATGTCTGGAATGAAACAGTGTGATAAAGAAAAGAAGGCTTGATGGAAAATCAGATTAACATATTTCCCTATAGGATTCTAGGATTCTGATGACGCCATCCCTATAGCGAAACATATAACTCTTTATGATCCTATGAACTCACTTGTAATAGGATATTAACCATTAGAGCATGCGCAACAAGTCTTAGTAAGATCGGAGCTTTGAAATATGAATAATATTGATAAAGACGACGTTGGTCGATCGGTTAGTCGACGTTTCAAACTCCCTGTTCAGTCAAGGAACACTAATTACATTCCACGTGTGTCTGCACTAATGTGTGATGGATACAGATTGTTGTTGTTGTCCATTTTATTTTCTAATGGATTCGGTGTCAGAGTTGTCATTGTTAGGTGAAATGGTTGCTATTAACATCCCGGCATCAGAAAAAAACAACTTTTTAGAATTGGAAAACAGCTGCTTTTTTTGCGGGAAAGTCAATTCAGACACAAAGAGCATGAAAAAAGAGCCACAACAACTGATAGATGAAATAGAAAAATCAAATACAGTGAACTATATATATATATATATTTCTGAAAATACACTCTGATGATAAAGCTTTGCTTTGAAATCGATTAGACATATAAAACATCTTTTTGTCTTTATTTTTTACGCATTGTATTGCCTTCGAATTTCATTATTTTATATATATATATATATATATATATATATATATATATATATTATCATTCTTATTATTTATAATTTTGCTTGAAGGCAATTACAATGCGTATATCGCATAAAATTCGATAATTATAGAAAAACATAATTATGACAAGTGAATCTCGACAAAGGATTGTTCGGTGTGTAGAACATCGTACAGACTGTTTCAACTTTATTAAGTGTCATCAGCGATGTATACTAACGATTTCCCTCCGACAGAAATCGTTAGTCATGATTATGTTCTATAATTATCGAATTTTATGCGATATACGCATTGTAATTGCCTTCAAGCAAAAATATAAATAATAATAGATACTTTATTCAACAATGCTTCTAAAAAACAAACATCCAAAATCTTATATATATATATATATATATATATATATATAGTAATGTTAATATTGTTTTTTTATGCTAATTTGTTTGGACCACGGTGGGACTAATTTTTGTAATAAAAGTATGGTTACTGCAAGTCTTTTTAGTCAGATTCTGAGATATGGGGTCAAAAACTCCAGTGTATATATATATATATATATATATATATATATATATACCAATTCCTCCACACGAGCTGGATGCGACACAAGGTCAATTTCTTAAGCGGGGCTTAACAGGTTTGTATTCAGAGTTTTCTTTCTCCTAGACTGGTTAACTAGCCAAGGTTGAAGATCACAGTCTATCCTACGATTTCCCCATAGCTGAAGTAAGAATTGGATTCATACCTTTCTCAAGGGTATTAACTCTATGTGAAATACAAACAGCTTCGTCCAGGATTTGAACTTGGGACGACAAGTCGATTTCCTACGACTCTAACCATTACTCCACTGTATATAAATGGAATCGGCAATGACAAGAGTTCGGAAAATATCCAACTTTACTTCTCAAAACTGGTTTAAACATTTTGTAGCGTGGCTGGCTGTTTGGTTGGTTGGATTTTCGGTATGTAAACCCATTGTGTCATTCTATACCGAAAGATTCTTCATGGGTACTCAATTTTTTAAAACTCAATTTTTTTAAACTCAATTTTTTTAAACTCATTTTTATTTTTTACTAATAGCACAACCGGAGTTCGAACTCGCTTACTACAATGTCGCAATTCAGCACATTAGCCACTACACTACTACTTCCCGCAAATAATGTTTTCGTACAGTGTATATCTACCATGAATTTTTTTTTAAGTATAAGAGAAAATTTGAATGAATTGAACTTTCCTCCTTTTATATTTCATTCCCTCTTCATTCCTCCCTATATTCGAATTTTATTTACACCCCAAACAATTTAAGTCACTTTGGATTAACAATTCACCAGCTTCAGCAACATGGAGGATCACCTGCCTTATAAGGCAGGTGATTATAAACATCTTTTCTTGTCAGTCTTGGAATCACGTGACCCATCGTCCCATCCTTAAAATAACACAAACACAAAGAGTTTGAAGAAATGAAGAAAAAAAAAAGAATTTAAATAGTTTCATTTCAAACCAAAAACTGTGCAAAGACTTGAAGAAGAATCTAATTTTTTTATTATTCAGAAAAAAAAAGAATAAAAACTTTTTAATATTTTTCGGTTTATTTATTTTATTTTATTTTTTATTTTTTTTTTTGGGGGGGGGATCGCTGATAGATTAAAGAACGTTCTGCAGTGATGCTGATAGGGTTTTAATTCAGTGAGTCCTGGGACGCACTTATTTGAATTGAACGAGTCCCCGGGAAAATTTGATGGGTCCCAACTAAAAAAATTTTTTTATGCACTGGAGAAACATCTAAAGCCGTTTAACCCCTACCTTGTACGCCATCCCGTGTAATTCGTTTCTAAGAAAATATTGAAATGTATTTACAGTTAGCTTGAAATGATAGGGAAAGAAAAAAGAAAAAAAAAGGAAGAAAAAAGCTGAGACGCATGGATACAATTTTTTCTGCGTCATTTTAGATTTTTATGCGTCAGTGATGCAGGACGCGTACCTATCAGCATCTCTGGCTCAGGAATCGCGCGTTTTTTAAATTAAAAAAAAATTATGTTACCAAATTGGAAATTGTTCAATTGTGACATCGGACACTTTGATAATTTACAGCCCTTTTAAAGTAATAGTAGCAGTAGTAGTAATAATAATAATAGTAGTATTAATAATAATAGTAGTAGTAGTAGTAATAATGATAATAATAGTAATAGTAATAATAATATTAATAGTAGTAGTAATAATAGTAATAGTAGTAGTAATAATAGTAGTAGTAGTAGTAATAATAATAATAATAATAATAATAATAATAATCGTAGTAGTAGTAGTAATAATAATAATAATAATAATAGTAGTAGTAGTAGTAGTAGTAGTAGTAATAATCAGAATTTTGTCGTAAGTCTGGTGGCATTTATGCTGCTTGGAGAGCCCTTGACGGAGCAGTAACGACACAGCTCCGAAACTGCGATTGAATTCCTGGATAATCGTCTGAAGATGGCTTATTTTAAGATGATTAAAATAATAGATATAAAAAAAAGACCGCCTAAAACAAAACCCGAGGTTACAGTGGCTTGAACGTTGTCTTTGTACACAATAAAGACGAGGACAACAGTCCGATATATCATAATTATTCTTATTTATGATCTTGTTTAAAATGTTTCTTTCGGTAATATTATTAAGGAAGCTTGAAGAATTTAAGGCATATGTGTATTTACCCAACCCCTCCGCTCTAACAGGATACGACACAAAATCCATTGTTAATGGGGTTTAGTAAAGTCTGTGGAGTGCCCTATTGTCGGTATTAGCCAGAGATCGAGGGAGTCTATTCACTTTTCACACGCATAGGAGCAGGGAAATTATTTTTGCGTCTAAGGTAGATCGTCACACCTATCATCAGGACCCTACTTTATCGCACAGATCCAAACTGTGCTACACATGGGTTGGCGAGCACCGGTATCGAACCCAGAACCTTGTGGTTCCAAGGCGTATGTGCAACCGACTGAGCTAAACCGGCTCTTGTTATTTTCCTTTTCTTAGGTTGGTTGATATACCAAGGTTAAAGAGCCCAGGCTATCCTACTATTAAGAGTTAGAATTCTATTGTTTTTACCCGAGAACTTTCCAAATGCTGGTTTATAGTTACAAGGAGAGGTTCTTTTTTTGTGGGGGGGGATAGGTTGGTGGTGAGAAGAGTGCAGCCTTTCATAATGTTTTGGTTTCTCTGGGATTATTTGACAGGTAAACAGAAGGTAAGATGGTTAATTGATCCCTTGAACACCTGCAAATTCTTCGAAAGCTGAAAGGCTGTCAAAGTAGCGGGCATCAGCCACCAGGTGCGTGATCACGTGGGAAGCTCGAAGAGATCAGTTTGGCGGGAAAGGGAGGAATGGTAGAAAAGGGAAGAAGAACAAGAAGAAGAAGAAGATGAAGAACAAGAAGAAAAAGAAAGAAAGAAGATGTGTAAATAGGAAAAAAGAAGAAGAAGAAGAAGAAGAAGAAATAAAGAAATTGAAGAATAAATGAAAAGAAAGAAAGAAAGAAAGAAGAAGAAGAAATATAAGTAAAGAAAAATGAATAAGAAGATCAAGAACAAAAAGAATGAAAGAATTACAAAGAAAGGCAGAAGAATGAAAAGAGAACAACATAATAAAATGGAAGGAGAGATAGAAAAGAATAAAAAATAAAAGAATTAGAAAAAGAGGGCAACAGAACAACAAAAAAAGAAAAAAGAAAAAGAAGAAAAAGAGAAAGAAGAAAAAAGAAAAAGAAGAAAAGAGAAAGAGAAAAAAAAGAAAAAAAGAAAAAGAAGAAAAAGAAAAAGAAGAAAAAGAAGAAGAAAAGAAAGAAAAAAGAAAAAAAGAAAAAAAAAGAAAAGAAGAAAAGAGAAAAAGAAGAAAAAAGAAAGAAAAAAGAAAAAGAAAAGAAAAAGAAGAAAAAGAGAAAAAGAAAAAGAAGAAAAAGAAAAAGAAAAAGAAGAAAAAGAGGAGGATTAGAAAAAAGAAAAGTGAAGAAAACCAAGTGAACAAATATGAGAAAAAAATTAACCCTTTTTAAAGAGTGAAAATATTTAAAAGAAAAAAATATGTAATAACGAGGGAGTATATCCCCTTTTCACTAGCGCTAAACCAATGAAATTGTTTTTGTGTCTGAGATGGAGCGCCACACCTATTATCAGCACATAACTTTACCGAACAGATCCCTGTGCTACTCATACGCTGAGTTGTGGTTCCTAGTCGAACGCTCTACCAACTGAGGACACAAGGCTACAAGTTTGGGGTTAAAAATTGGAAAGGTAATTTTGACTAATCAGAAAGCAAGACGTTTTCATACACAAATGACATTAAAGATTTAACCTTATTTTTGATTTTGAGAGTTTAACTATTTGTTACCTGAATAATTAAAAAAAAAAAGAAGAGAAAAAAAATGTTAGTTCCATGTTTTTTTTAAACATGGCACTAAAAATTGTTTTATCTATTTCAAATTAAATTTCAAAATAATTCTTATTATTTTTTAACGTATGCTTAGCAAAAAAAAAAAAAAGTGTGTGAAAAATATATCACTAATTAGGACTGAGCTTATTCTAGTAGTGACCACCCCAAACGGCGTTTAACAGGTTTGAATTCAGAGTTTTCCTTCTCCTAGACTGGTTTTCCCCGGTTGGAACCAGAACAACATTATATATATATATATATATATATATATATATATATATATATATATATAATGAATAGAGAATGAATGAGAAAAAGTATTGGCATGAAAAGGTGCTCAATGCTAATAAAGCAGAGCAGGTTTATAATCAATAGTAATGGTATTATGGATGATTTGGACTCAACTTAAAGTTTCATCGTTATGCAATCCTCAGATGAGTATATATATATATATATATATTATATATATATATATATATATATATATATATATATGCATGGTGTTGTTTAGGAGTCTCCGTATGCTTTTAGTAAGTATATATATTAGAGAGATTATTTTGGTATCTGTATCCTTTTTTTTTGGAAGTACATATATCAGGTTTGGGCATTAGTGTGAAGCATTAATGTGCTATATTATAATAATGTAGTTATCATAATATATTCATCTGTGAATAAATATCAGAAAACTCTGTAATAAGGGAGACTTGTTACAATCCCGAAAATTTACTACTATTAAATAAATGAAACTAAAAAGAAAAGAAAAGAAAAAGCAACAAAAAACAACCGAGTTTTCTGATATTTATTCCAAGATGAATATATTATAACTACATTATTATAATATATCACATTAATGCTTCACACTAATGCCCAAACCTAAAGAACGGATACAGATACCAAAATAATCTTTAATATATATATATATATATATATATATATATATATATATATATATATATATATATATATGTGTGTGTGTGTGTGTGTGTGTGTGTGTGTGTGTGTGTATACGAGGTGTGTAAAAAAAGTATAGAGATTTTTTTGTACTTTTTGACATACCTTGTATTCTTAAAAAAAATAACGTTCCATTCATTAATTTTTTTTTCAGAATATAAGGTGTGCCAGAAAGTACCAAGTTTAAAGCTGTATTTACCAAGATAGAAATGAAGAAGGAATGGAACGTTATTTTTTTTTCAGAATACAAGATGTTTTGAAAATTGAAAAAAAATCTCGATACTTTTTGACACATATATATATATATATATATATATATATTATATATATATATATATATATATATATATATATATATATATATATATATATATATATATATATGCATGTTATGTTCTTGTGAACGTTGTTTGTTTGGTATTTTGAAGCATTGGAAAAAAGAACAAAAACCAGAAAAACAGAACAAAAATCAGAATTTTAATATTCAACCGTTGCTCTGTTCCTGGTTTGATCAATTCCGATACTTCGGGTGAACCTTCATTCTTTATTATATATATATATATATATATATATATATATATATAATGGAAATTATCATACATATAGTAAATTCTAGTCACTCACTATAGCAAAAAAAAAAATTGTTTAAACGAGACTTACCTGTTAGTTCCTGTCCGAATTTAATTGTATTTTAAATCACTGCCGATTAAACGCGATGTTCATCATGGAAAAATGACTAAACTGTCATTGTTTACAAATGTTTGGTAGAGAGGCCTCGAGTTGCTTACAGTAAATACTGTTTCTAACTGGTCACCCGTTTAAATACTAAATAAACAGACTCACTGTTGTTCAGTTTCGGTAATCTGGACTGAACTGATTACTTTAGCCTGGCTTATGTAAGTCACCTGTAATATATATATATATATATATATATATATATATATATATATATATGTGTGTGTGTGTGTGTGTGTGTGTGTGTGTGTAAGGTAATCCAAATGACTGGTAAATAAGGGACGACTCTAATTATAAAATTATAACGGGATGACGGTTTGTTAAGTTTTTCTTTCTTTGAAAGTTATATATATACATACATACATACATACATACATACATATATATATATATATATATATATATATATATATATATACCCTGTTTATTTGGAATAATATACGTCCATCTGAAGTAAATTGAAATTAAGTAAGATAGGAACTGACAACGATAAATACGACATTGATAACAAAAATATAAGAACAATAAAACGGATGAGCAGAATTTGAAAAACAAAATAAAATATTAACACTAACTCATATCGTAAATAACATTTGATTCGTTGTTACGAGCGTAATCTCAAAAGTAGGGTCTCCTAAACTCTGGGGACGCAGGGGAAACAGCTCGTACGGTTATTGGCAAAACTGTTTTATTTGTTCTGCATGACCCTTTGCCTGCCACTGTGTTTGCCTCATTGCCACACTCTGTCTTAATTTGGTAGGCGTTTTTGTGAGAACTTTCGATTGACGCTAATGCCAAGTGGGAAATTAGCGCAATTATTCGGCTTTTGAACGAAAAAAATACATGAAACCGATTGAAATTCATCGCCAATTAACGAAAGTACAAGGTGCGTCAAAAAGTACAAAAATCTTGATACTTTTTTAGATATGCAAGGTGTGTCAAAAAATATCGAGCTTTTTTGTACTTTTTGACACACCTTGTATTCTGAAAAAATAACGTTCCATTCATTCTTCATTTCTATCTTGGTAAATACAGATTTGAACTTGGTACTTTTTTGACACACCTTATATTCTGAAAAAATAACGTTCCATTTATTCTTCATTTCTATCTTGGTAAATACAGATTTAAACTTGGTACTTTTTTGACACACCTTGTATTCTGAAAAAAATTAATGATTGTACAAGGTCCCCATACTCCTAGTCCTACACTTATTATACAGGGTCCCAGTTCTCATAACCCTATACTTATTGTACAAGGTCCCCATACTCCGAGCCCTATACTTATTTTTTTTATTATATTACACAATGAAATACCTTGTTTACACTTGAAACAAGGTCATAATCTGAGTTTAAAGACAGTCTGCCCTACAATTTACCCAAGCTGGAGTGAGAATGGTTGGATTCATACCTTTCCTAATGGTATTAGAACAATATGAAATTCAAACAGCCTCGTCCAGTATTTGAACTTGGATCACCGTGTCCGTTTCTTATGTCTTTAACCATGACATGATGAGCGCCTTTTGAATATATTATATAATGAGATACCCGGTGTACACTTGAAACAAAGTTATAATCTGGGACACAGCGTGACAATTTAGTTTCAGTGGACTCCCTGATACCCGTGGTCCCTAGGCCAATTACCTACAATGCCTAAACCGCTGTTTTCACCTGGGCAACCCAGTTGAAGATATAAATTTGAAATACAATATCTAAGATCTGAGACTGACCTACACAAACATTTTTAAAATGTTTAATTATTTCTTTTTAAGATAAAATTCCAGAAATTCCGCTGATGAAATATAAAACCAAATAATAAATGGCTGTTTTAAATTGAGTTGGAAAAAAAAAGGAAAGAAAAGAAAGGTGGGTGAAAATTTATAAAATACTTTGTTTAACTTAGTCTGGCACAGGGTGTGGCGCCCCAGTGATAATTTAACTCATACCACAATCATCATCATGATTGGCATTGCAGTCTCGAAGGACTATATAGTTATTGTGCCCCTGAAGTTACAGCGCCTCCTGTGACTGTGAAGTCCAATGTTCGAAAAACATTCTCGACCACAGATGTCGCATGTGAAGACTGTCTCTGAAGATGTTGATGTGCCGGTGTTTTATTGCCACCGCTTTTTTCTGGACCTCTTGGCTTCATGGTGTTGCACCAGGGTGACTGGCAACCCAGTCTGGCATAGTGTGTGGCACCCAGTGAGAATTTAACTCATACCACTAACGATTTGGTTATCATACTACCAAAAGCACTCTACATAAAAAACTAAGCTATTTAGTATGCCACAAGGCTATATTAAAGAGTTCTTAGTAATGATCGATATCATAAATGGTATGTGTGTCTAGCTGTCGGTTGGGCTTAGAATACGCTAAGTGTATCCCCTGTAGAAGGGTATCCTCCCAAAAGGGATATCCTGAAATGCATCTTGTGGTGAAGCTTCAGTTTTGGAGATATGGGTAGTAGTAGTAGTAGTAGTACTTGTTAGGGGTCCCATCTATACATATATAAAGGTCAGTTGTGTGTTTGTATGTCCGGAGGAAACTGCGTAAATAAAACAATTAATGACAAAGTAAATATATATACACATTAAATATCACCCATTCTTGCTTTTTGCGCGAAAAAATATGAAGATTTGATTTATATTCAAAGATATTAAAAAATAAAATATACATAGAAATAGCATTGAAACGCTACAAAAAATGACCAGTATTTGTAAATCTCAAAAGTAAACAAATCAATATACCAGGGTTCCCCCCTCTACCCAGTTGACGATGGGTAGCCGCTTCTAGTCTGTTGGTAAAATTATTCCTATTCGATAGTTGCTCTATATGGACTTTAACGAAACACTAGAAAAATATTGATGTGAAATATACAAGGATTCTGCGTTCTGTTTTGAGCAAAGAGAATATAAATATATATATAGTAGCCCTGTGGAGCTACTATGCGAAACTGTTAGTAGGTATATCTGACTGATTAGGTTTAACTTTATTATTTGCTCTACTTAGGTATTGAGCACTCTTTACTTTTTAGCTTTAGATAATCCTGGCGGTTTATATATATATTTTTCATATATATATAATTTTTTCTTTTGGCCAAGAATTATGGTATCAACCGATTATTTTCAGTTGGTACGACTATTTTGGTCTTTTCTTTTTTTTCAAATTTTTTTTCTTTCTCCAGGTGATGTTTGGTAGTATATTTTTACTAATATATTTTACAATCAAACTATTTGCCTTTTTTTTATCTTACCGCAAAGGTTTACCAACAAGTTTGGTATATTGAATTATATTAAATTATATATATAATATATATATATATATATATATATATATATATATATATATATACCAACCCCTCCGCACGAGCAGGATGTGACACAAGGTCAATTTCTTAAGCGGAGTTTAACAG
Organism: Doryteuthis pealeii; assembly: GCA_023376005.1. Classification (NCBI taxonomy): domain Eukaryota; kingdom Metazoa; phylum Mollusca; class Cephalopoda; order Myopsida; family Loliginidae; genus Doryteuthis; species Doryteuthis pealeii. The sequence goes on from CM042153.1 coordinate 107,897,096, forward strand.
GTTTAAATTCAGAGTTTTCCTTCTCCTAGACCGGTTGCCTGACCAAGGTTAAAGAGCTCAATCTGCCCTACTATTTACCCATAGCTGGAGGGAGAGTAGGATTCATACCTTTCCCAAGGGTAATAGCGCTAAATGAAATGCAATTACCACGTCCATGGTATATATATGTGTGTGTATGTGTGTGTGTGTGCGTGTGTGTGTGTGTGTGTGTGATCTTTCGAGTTGTTTACTCATAGATATTTCTTCACGGTACCAGCAACATTTACAAAAATATCCATAACCCCATTTTATTATTATTATTATTATTATTATTATTATTATTATTATTTACTCCTTTTGAGTTTTCACATCAGTGTTAGCTGATGGTCTTTCACTGGAGTCTGAGTGACAGCAAGTCTCTTCAGGTCTCCAGTGTTCTGAATGGTTTCAATCCTTCCTCTGATTTCCAAACTTTCCAAACCCTTTTATTATTATTATTATTATTATTATTATTATTTTTTTTTTTTTTTTTAATTAATTGAACGATAAAACTGAAAAAAAAAATCTATATGTCGGTTGTCGAGAATTTCAGCTCAAGAAAATTATCATTTTCCCTAAAATGGTAGGGAAAAACATAGGTGCATACTACAAATACTGCGACGAAAATAGAATATTTAATTAAATGGCACCTGAAGAAGGCCGGAGGGTGCAACGGTCGAAACGTTAATCATAACAACAACCAAGATAAAGATACAAGTGTAGACAACATAATTTAATTAAACTCTCTTTCTTTGCTGTAAGGCCACTTAAACAAACATTCAAGTAATGTCTTCGGCTTGACACTAAACTTCACCTGATAGTGAGGGTCTATAACTCTGGCTGACTTCAGCAGATAACTACAGAAACATTTACAACTATACTGAAAACTCACTAACCAATCGAAGTATCACCTAAAACAGGGATACTCAAACTTTTTTCACGGTGGACCGGATAAATGAAAAAATAACGAGCGCGGGCCAGATTATTATTGTGTTCAAGACTTGCTAGCCAAAACAAAAGCTCTGAGAAAAAGATGTTAACAAAAATTATCTTTTTATTTTATATTCATGGATGAGTGGCATAAGATGCACAAAAACAAATTTAACCAACATATTTATTTTCATTTGTACGTTTTAACAAATAAAATCCAGTACCGCCGGGGTTGTGTGTGTGTGTGGGGGGGGGGGGCTGATAAAATGCTTTCGCGTTCCGGATCCGGCCCGTGGGCCGTAGTTTGGTGACCCCTGAACTAAAATGACATACAAATACTTGGAAAAGCAATAACCATACCCGGCAAAGAAGGAATAAAACAAATATGTCTCTGGCATAAAATAACACAAAGGTTGAGATGCCGTAAAATCCAACCTACCAACCATTTAAGTAAAACGAGTTTTGTTTTCTAAGTTCTAATAAGTAATTGAGTGTTATTTCTCCTACTTTATGATTACCTCCCCCTTGGAGAACCCTCTAGGGAATACTAGACTATATAGACTCTTAGTAAGTGTACCAATTATTCTAAGTAAAATAAAGCTTTCCAAAGTCTATCGGTATTATCGTTTGTCATTATATAAGTATAGATTAGCCCTTTATATGGTAACCCGTGACAGTTGAATGATAAATAGCTTTCAAATCATCCCCACAGGAAGCGCCCTAAATGTATATTCAGCTTAACTTTCACAATGTCATCGTAGTGCGACACTCAGTGTGAATCAAATTCACTACTCTTGCAATAGTCTTTACCAAGATAAATTGGCCAAACAAGACGCTACTGAAGCAAGATGGTGGCCGGAAATTAACTTCAAAATGAAATATAATACGCATGCGTATGTCTTAACTGAAAAGCCGCATCAAGATAGAAACATAGACGTTGCTTAATAAACGAGTGGAAAAGTTTTGTTTTTAGTTTTCTTAATATTTTCTATTCTGCTTTTATCAATCTTAATTTTTAATCACCCCCACAAAAAAAAAAAAAAAAAAAAAAAATCCCGAAGATTTTTTTTGACAATTTCCCTTTTCATATTGAATATTTAATGATTAGGAAACGGTCGTGGATCTTTTTCAAGTCTTTTGCGTCGGTAGATTTGAGGGTAGATTGACTTACCCCCGTACCCCCCCCCCGCAAAAAAATCAAACCATTTCTCAACCAATCCTGTTCGTTTAAGCTCGACTTTGAACACGTGATTACTCTATTATTGACCAATCAGCTTCTTGTGTGTCGTATTTTACTAGGCTGATTCAAAGGTTCTGCTAATTTCTCCATCATCATCATCATGATCATGTCATTTGTGTTTTGGCGATCTGTAGCTGATATTTCGAACACCGACTGCACCTCCGCAGAAGGATAAGTCCACTCGGCAACAATGTTTTGGGAGTTTGTGGCGACAAGTGATGCTTAAAGATGGGATCCTGGTGACTGAGTAGTCCGTGAATTGTAACTGTACTTTAGCCCTTACATGGGTCAGACTGGTGGTCGTAGAGGCCCCAACCGGTCAATCGGCTGGTCATGTCAAACCCTAGCAACGATATGGTTGTCCCGATCGTATTTTCAAATTGTTCTCATGGTAAACACCCACCCTTTTTTACCATATAAGTGCTGGAAATTGGTGGCTTAGGATAAGCCACCACACAGGAAGTTAATAAAAGTTATTTCTACAAATTTATTGACGCACAAAGTTAATGGAAATTATTTCTTAAAAAATAATATATCTTATTATAATGGAGATTTGGTGTCTGTCTTTAACCGAAACTACGTCACTGCGTACATCACAATACCCCCAGGAATTGCGTAAGTTTATCAACGAGTATTTAATTTATATCATAGTTAAGATCATTAATACATAGAATAAGTCTTATTTATTAACAATGGCTCTATGATAATATAAGTTAAATTTGCCTCAAAACAGCTCATGTTATGGTATTTGCCTCTCATCCCACTTATGAGGGCGTGACGCAAGGACATTTTTATGTGGGCCCACCCACAAGCCGAAGCTCATGGCTGGTAGACACAAAAATGCGTTGATCCCGTCGGCATTCTCCATCAGGGGGGTGCCTCAGGCACTGGGCAATAAACGCAGCTCTGCCCCTTTAAATCAAGAGGGCAGGTGTTGCCTGGGGGATAGCCCACTGGGATCAACGCTGTTAATTTACATTAACAAACACAAGCCCCGAAAGGCCCATGTTATTAGTGCGTTTAAAAACCATAGAATGTGTCATACATATCACTAAGAAAAAAACGTTTACATAATAAATGGTGTTGCTAATTTGCATACACGTATGAACTAAACTGGCTTTAATGAATAATTAATCGGAGTTATTGATCTCTAATATTATTGTTTTATTCTCCAGCGTATTAAAATCAATCCCACGAATAGTTTTATATAGAAACCAATTAAAATATAATTAAACTAAGAGCAATTTTTTTTATATGCGTTCTTATTTAATTTTGTTAGCCTTTCTGATTTAATTCATTATAATAAAACTTAAATACTTACGTCCGGATGGTGTATATTCTTGCTAGTGTAGTATATTAAGAAAATTGAAAAAAAAAACAGGTTTAAATAAGTTGAGTGGTAAGTTTATTGGCCGACGCTGCAGTGTTTCGATCTATTAATTAGATCATCTTCAGGGCATAAACTTACCACTAAACTTATTTAAACCTGTGTTTTTTTTTTCAATTTCCTTAATATACTACATACCGTCGGATTCACTTCCATCTCTTCACATTCTTGCTAGTGTACATATTTGGCATTAATTAACTCACAATAGTTGATATGCCATTAAACCAAACTACCAACTCAGTGCAACGCGCTCCTTTTTGATCCGCATGTTTAGACGTTTAGTTTTGTTTTTAGTCATGACAATATTTCGATATTTCTTTTCGTTAACTCATCAATGGACACCACTCTTTTATTTTCAATCCAAACTTGGTTTTTGTTTTTGATTATATACTTTTAATGCTGTAGAGTTTGGTAGTAAATAATACCTAATAATATCAATTTTGATTATATAATGTTAGATTAGGAATAATAAATCTAGGTATCTTTTGTCTAGAAGAAAATTATATTTCTGAAATAAAAAATGTTATATAGATTTAGGTACTTAGGGGCTGTACTGTATATATATTTACCAACCACTACACACGAGCAGGATGTGAAACAAGGTCAATTAGTTAAGCGGAGTTCAACAGGTTTGAATTCGGAGTTTTCCTTCTCTCTCTCTCTCTTAACATATTTTCAACATCCCTCTGTATTTGTCTATCAGTCTACTTGGTTGATTAGTCCATATTAGATTATTTATTGATTATTATTTTTTTTTAATTAGTGAAATAGATGACTTATTAGGACTGAGCCTATTCTAGTAGTGATCACCCCAAGTGGAGTTCAACAGGTTTGAATTCGGAGTTTTCCTTCTCCTAGACCGGTTGCCTAACCACGGTTAAAGAGCCCAGTCGGCCCTACTATTTATCCATAGCTGGAGGGAGAGTAGGATTCATACCTTTCCCAAAGGTATTAGCGCTAAGTGAAATGCAATTACCACATCCAGGATTTGAACTCGGGGCGACGAGTCCATTTCCCATGACTTTAACCATTACACCACGCGCTTCCATGCACTGTATATGCATATGAATAAGTTGGAAATATGTAATTTCGGGTGTCTTTGATTTAGAAGAAAATTAACTTTTTATAAAGAGAATTTGGTGTGGGGTATACTTATGTGTGATATTGTATATCTGTTCATTGCAATTGATCGAACACTTATGATTATAAGAAATTTCACTCGGGCTGCAAGAAACTAGACGATCGGGCATGGTCAAGTAAGAGTGAACTTCGACCTATCACCTGTTCATCAAGCCTCCATAGTTTCGTGGATTCCGAGGTCGTGCCTCAGATCATAGATGCAATTCCAGTTGCAATACTCGGCGAGTATTAGGCGAGCTCGGCATCTTACAGTACAAAATGGTTAATAAACTTTTTTGTTGCTTGAACAATATTTGGTAAGTGAAAGGGTAGATTTTGATTGTGTAAAGAATGTTTAATTTGGCGATCATAGGACGGATATTGTTTATAACTTATGTTCCGTGAAACTGATAGTAAATACAAAGATAACTGAAATGAGTCCAACAGTTTGTTTATTAAATAAATTCCAGGTTGAGCAGGAGGTAAATTTCTAACGCTGTAAACAATGCTATAATCTCAGATGTTTTAGTATTATCTGCGTTATTCGGACTATTGTCCTCATCTTCATTGTTATCTGTACAACGTTTCGGCTGATGTGCCTTCCAGCCTTCTTCAGATATTTCTTGTTGTGCATATTATGCGAAACTCTTAATAGGTTTGTCTGACTCATTAGATTTATCTTTATTATTTGCTCTACTTAGGTATTGAGCGCTTTTTACTTATTAGCTGTAGTTCCCTGGCGGTTTTGTATGAATATATATATCTTATATATATATGTATATACATATAAATTGTTTTTTCTTTTGGCCAAATATTGTACCAATAGATTATTTTTGGTTGGTACTATTATCTTGGTTTTTTCTTTTTTTCCAAAGATTTTTTTTCTCCCCGGGTGATGTTTGGTAGTATATTTTTACAATCAAACTATTTGCTGGGTTTTTTCTCACAGCGAGGATTTACCAACAGGTTTGGTATAGTATATATATATATATATATATATATATATATATATATATATATTCTTGTTGTACAGATAACAATGAAGAT
>CM042153.1:107907836-107918249 GCA_023376005.1 Doryteuthis pealeii
AGGTGTGTCATAAAAGTATCGTGATTGAAGCTGTATTTACCACGATAGAAATGAACAATGAATGTAACGTTATTTTTTCAGAATACAAGGTCTGTCATAAAAGTATCGAGATTGAAGCTGTGTTTACCACGATAGAAATGAACAATGAATGGAACGTTAATTTTTTTCAGTATACAAGGTCTCTCATAAAAGTATCGAGATTGAAGCTGTATTTACCAAGATAGAAATGATCAATGAATGGAAAGTTAATTTTTTCAGAATACAAGGTGTGTCATAAAAGTATCGAGACTGAAGCTGTATTTACCAAGATAGAAATGAACAATAAATGGAAAGTTAATTTTTTCAGAATACAAGGTGTGTCATAAAAGTATCGAGATTGAAGCTGTATTTACCAAGATAGAAATGAACAATGAATGGAAAGTTAATTTTTTCAGAATACAAGGTGTGTCATAAAAGTATCGAGATTGAAGCTGTATTTACTAAGATAGAAATGAACAATGAATGGAAAGTTAATTTTTCAGAATACAAGGTGTGTCATAAAAGTATCGAGACTGAAGCTGTATTTACCAAGATAGAAATGAACAATGAATGGAAAGTTAATTTTTTCAGAATACAAGGTGTGTCATAAAAGTATCGAGACTGAAGCTGTATTTACCAAGATAGAAATGAACAATAAATGGAAAGTTAATTTTTTCAGAATACAAGGTGTGTTATAAAAGTATCGAGATTGAAGCTGTATTTACCAAGATAGAAATGAACAATGAATGGAAAGTTAATTTTTTCAGAATACAAGGTGTGTCATAAAAGTATCGAGACTGAAGCTGTATTTACCAAGATAGAAATGAACAATGAATGGAAAGTTAATTTTTTCAGAATACAATGTGTGTCATAAAAGTAACGAGTTTGAAGCTGTATTTACCAAGATAGAAATGAACAATGAATGGAAAGTTAATTATTTTCAGAATACAAGGTGTGTCATAACGTCGACATCAGCACAATAAACATCCATTTTCTATAGCATCCCGTGTTTGTCTACCTTTCTCCATATATACATATATATATATATACATATACACATACGTATATATACACATACATATGTACATATACATATATATGTACATATACATATATATGTACATACATTATAATAGAAAAGTTGCAGAAACACACACAACCTATCAAATATCGGACATATTCTGCCAAAATAATAACTCAATGCCTGAAGAAGACAACAGATCAGAAACACGTGTCGCATACGTAAGATAAAAAGAATTAAAATATTTTTTCTGAGAACATAATACATTTTGCAGACCTTCTTTTTTATAAAATATATATATACATACATACATATATATATACATACATATACACTTACACACACACAAACACGCATATATATATATATATATATATATATATATATATATATATATATATATATCAATATGATATATATATCTATCGTATTTGCCTGAGCTGCTGTTCATATGATACTTAAAAGCTTGTTCGTCTCATAAGGCTGCCCTAATTCGCTTTGATGTTTCCGTCCGCTCAGTCGACAACATTTTGTTAGCAAGAACTGAAGACTGTCATCCCGCTGTTATTCAGAGGTGTTTGGCACATTTTCAGGACAATCGTGAGACACTCGATTTCTTCCGTGTCATAGATTCTTTCAGATCATTTTCACTACGAGGAACGATTCGACACGAAACCCAAGACATCTCCTAAGTCATTACCGCCAAAATATATAAGGCCTATAATTATCGATTTGCAAAACACTCTTACCAATCGTATCAAGAGAAAAATACTATTTTACAACCAATGAATTAAGTAGAATTAAATCTGTCAGGAGTATATCTATTATTATACTAAAGCTGAGCTAATCAACTTTTGGTCCCTAAAGGCTTTTTTACTGTTTAGTTTAACGAGACGAAAATTATACTAAATTATTCCTTACTTTTAGGATTGGATTATGTTTGAAAAAAATCTGTTTTAATTGGTTCTAATTAGTCGTAATTTGCAATTAAGTAAAAAACCAACCAATCTCTTACTTTACTCTGTGTCTATATATTTCTTCCCCTCTATGTATCTCTTGACTACCTCTTCGTTATATAATGTTAGTTTCTCTGGAGAACAGAGAGAAAGAGAGCCGGGGGGGGGGATATGGAATGTATTTCTATGTTACATTTCACAACCAGCAACCCCTAGCTTAAACGAGGTAAAAAGCTTACAAAATGATTTTACGGTTTTGTCTGGTCGTATTTTTAAAATAATTTTATTCGCTTTGTTAACTCCCTTTTCCCTAATCTCAGTTATCCACTCAGAGCTGAATGGGTTACCCAACGGGTCACGTTTTGTCTAGTATATATATATATAATTTAATATATCAAACTTGTTGGTAAACCCTTGTGGTAAGAAAAAACCCGGCAAATAGTTTGATTGTAAAAATATACTACCAAACATCACCTGGGGAAAATTTTTTGAAGAAACCAAGATAATCATAACAACCGAAAATAATCGGTTGATACTATAATACTTGCCATAATTCTAACTCTAACTCTAACCCTAAACCTAACTCTAACTCTAACCCTAGCCCTAACTCTAACCCTAGCCCTAAAAACCTAACTTAACTCTAACCCTAGCCCTAAACCTACCTCTAACTCTAACCCTAGCCCTAAACCTAACTCTAACTCTAACCCTAGCCCTAAACCTAACTCTAACTCTAACCCTAGCCCTAAACCTAACTCTAACTCTAACCCTAGCCCTACTCCTAACCTACCTAAACCTAACTCTAACTCTAACCCTAGCCCTAAACCTAACTCTAACTCTAACCCTAGCCCTAAACCTACTCTAACTCTAACCCTACCCTAAACTAACTCTAAACCTACCTAACCTAACTCTAACTCTAACCCTAGCCCTAAAACCTAACTCTAACTCTAACCCTAGCCCTAAACCTAACTCTAACTCTAACCCTAGCCCTAAACCTACCTCTAACTCTAACCCTAGCCCTAAACCTAACTCTAACTCTAACCTAGCCCTAAACCTAACTCTAACTCTAACCCTAGCCCTAAAACCTAACTCTAACTCTAACCCTAGCCCTAAACCTAACTCTAAACTCTAACCTAGCCCTAAACCTACCTCTAAACTCTAACCCTAGCCCTAAACCTACTCTAACTCTAACCCTCTAACTCTAACCCCTAGCCTAAACTACCTCTAACTCTAACCCTAAGCCCTAAACCTACCTCTAACTCTAACCCTAGCCCTAAACCTAAACTCTAACTCTAACCCTAGCCCTAAACCTAACTCTAACTCTAACCCTAGCCCTAAACCTAAACTCTAACTCTAACCCTAGCCCTAAACCTAACTCTAACTCTCTAACCTAACTCTAACCTAACCTAGCCCTAACTCTAACTCTAACCCTAGCCCTAAACTCTAACTCTAACCCTAGCCCTAAACCTAACTCTAACTTAACCCTAGCCCTAAACCCTAAACTCTAACCTAGCCCTAAACCTACCTCTAACTCTAACCCTAGCCCTAAACCTACCTCTAACTCTAACCCTAGCCCTAAACCTAACTCTAACTCTAACCCTAGCCCTAAACCTAACTCTAAACTCTAACCCTAGCCCTAAAACCTAACTCTAACTCTAACCCTAGCCCTAAACCTAACTCTAACTCTAACCCTAGCCCTAAACCTAACTCTAACTCTACCCTAGCCCTAAACCTCTAACTCTAACCCTAGCTAAACTCTAAACCTACCTCTAACTCTAACCCTAGCCCAAACTAACCTCTAACTCTAACCCTAGCTCTAACTCTAAAACCTAACTCTAACTCTAACCCTAGCCCTAAACCTACCTCTAACTCTAACCCTAGCCCTAAACCTACCTCTACTCTAACCCTAGCCCTAAACCTAACTCTAACTCTAACCCTAGCCCTAAAAACCTAACTCTAACTCTAACCCTAGCCCTAAACCTAACTCTAACTCTAACCCTAGCCTAAACCTAACTCTAACTCTAACCTAGCCCTAAACCTAACTCTAACTCTAACCCTAGCCCTAACCTAACTCTAACTCTAACCTAGCCCTAAACCTAACTCTAACTCTAACCCTAGCCCTAAACCTAACTCTAACTCTAACCCTAGCCCTAAACCTAACTCTAACTCTAACCCTAGCCCTAAACCTAACTCTAACTCTAACCCTAGCCCTAAACCTAACTCTAACTCTAACCCTAGCCCTAACCATAAACCTAACCCTATCTCTAGCCGTCTACGTACTATGACCCTAACCTTGTAACTCTATTCCTCATTCTAACCTTAACCTAAATCTAACCTAACCTTAGCCATATACCTAACACTAACCATAACTCTAATCCTCACTCTAACCCAAAGCCTAACTCAATAAACCAACCTCAAAATCTAACCATAACCATAAACCTAATTCTAGCCACATACCTAGGTTTATGGTTAGGGTTAAAGTTAGGTTTATAGTTAGGGTTAGGTATATGGCTAGGGTTAGGGTTAGGTTTATGGTTAGACTGAGGATTACAGTTATGGCTTGCCACAAACCTAACTCTAACCCCAAACCTACCTACATAACTAACCCTAACCCTATTCCGATCTCTAATTTTTACTCCAGGCCTAATCCCGGTCATAAACCTACCTCTATCCCTAACCGTAACCATAAACCTAACCTAACCCTAGCCATATACCTAACCCTAACACGAACCCTCTAACTGACTCTAAACATCACTAACCCCATCCCTAGCCATAAACCTGAACTTAACCCTAATGATAAAACTAATCCTAACCCTAGCCATATACCTAATATATTTATATTACTACTGATATATATAATTTTGATTATATATATATATATATATATATATATATATATATATATATAATATATATATATATAATTTTAATGAGTCAGATATACCAGCTAATAGTTTCGCTTACTAGCTGATCAGGGCAAGCATCTGACTAAAAAGACTCAGAGCAACAGTACTTATTGTTGTATATATATATATATATATATATATAATATATATATATATATATATGGGACATAGTCTTAATCGATTATTTCCGGTTGGTACGTCTCTCTTGGTCCTTTCTTTCTATCATTTTTTACTAGGCAATTATACAATTATATATATATATATATATAATATATATATATATATATATATATATATATATATATATATTCGTGTTTTGTAGAATACACAATTTTTCTTCGATGTAAAGTCCACAGTTGCGCTACCCACCTTTGTAAGCCTGGGCCTTTTTGATAATTTCCCAGTTTATCATAGGTATTTTGCCGGTCGTGTCTTTAATGTGCCATACATATTTGAGTAAGGTGGTACTGTTTGTATATCTTCTGTTGTTGAAGGTTAGATTGAGGTTGTACCACCTATTTTTCTAATTTTTTTCAGTGGCACCAATGTATATTTTTTATCGTTGTTATTTTCACTTTCCGTGATGGTGGCTTTATAGACGATGTTATTGGTTAAACAATTGCCATTTAAGGGCATTTTGTTTTATCGAAACAGTTGCATCTATCGTTCGGGTTGTTGTCATTTCCATTTAAAATGATAAAATTGTGCTTGTCGATGTTTTTTTTATATTGTTCATACAACAATAACTAATTTTAAAATTATTCTTATTGAAAATTGAATTGTGTGTATATATATATATAGACTTCAATAAAGTAAGCGGTCTGATGAAACTCATAAGTACACAGATACCTGTGGGTAGAAATAGATGTATAACCGCAAAATGGCCGATTTTAAAACCTTTTTCTTTGCTATATATATATATATATATATATATATATATATATATATATAAGACATGGAGAAAGAGGTATTTACTAAGCTTCGTTTAATTCGGCTCAAGGATATAGGGAGATTATAAAAACGATATTTATAACTGGAAAGAATAAATCTGCTTAAAAAAACATGATTTTAAACTCTGTTGTTTACAATATACAAACAGTGTGTTCTAGAATAGAGAGGGTGCATCGATACTACCCCCCAAACAAACACATACTTACATAAATAAAAAAACCCAAACAAACAAGAATAACATATGAACTAGGATAGGTTGATATTGTGGGAGTGAACTAGAACAATAGATAGTTTTGGAGGGCGCGTGGCGTTCTAAACTGGTCAGATCGTAGCGAAATGACCTGTTGACCCGAGTTCAAATCCTGAACGAAGCTATAGTTCACATAGCCTAATACCCTTGGAAAGGTTGAATACACTGCTTACCTTCTGTTATGGGTAAATAGTAGGCAGATAAGGGCTCTTAAACCTTGGTTAAGCAATCGTCTAGAAGAAGAAAACTGAATTCAAACCTGTTAAACTCCGTTGGGGTGGTACTACTAGAAATAGTAGAATCCCAATTAGTCGTCTATTCACTAATTAAAATAAATACTATCAATAAATAAATCTAATATGACTAATCAACAAGTAGACTGATAGACAAATACAGAGGGGTGTAAAAGATGTTGAGGGAGAGAGAGGAGAGAGAGAGAGAGAGAGAAGGAGGAGAGAGAGAAGAGAGAGAGAGGGGGGGATGAGTGAGGAGGGGAGACGAGAGGAAAGGGGGAAACAGAGAGAACGTATTTCTTGTCGGACTGGGAACCTTCTCGACTCGCGGAACCTTACGGAATATACCTGAAGAAGCAGCTGAAGTACATCGGCCGAAACGTTGTACAGATAACAATAAAGAGAGAGTACAATAGCCCGAACAATCAAATAACACTAAATATCAACCTCATCTCAAAGTTCAGAAGAAATAAATACAGAGCGGTTTGAAAGAAGTCAATAGATGCACACTGTATAAGAGTGGAACTAAGAATTAATTATACATAATAAAAAGCAGTTGGTGTATGTATGTCGGAGGAAACTACAAAAATAAAACATCACTGACAAAGATAAATATATATAGTCGTCGGGCGGCTAAAGTCGGTATCAGCCAGTCAGCGGAGGGAGGCTATCCCCTTTTCAATAGCGCTAGACCAAGAGATTGTATTTAGCATCTGAGTGGAGCGCCACAACCTACCATCAGCTCCTTACTTTACCTCACAGATCCCTGTGCTACTCATTACGCTGAGTTGCGGGGAACCGGTATCGAACTAGGAACCTTTAGTTCTAAGCCGAACGCTCTACGCTGAGCTAACCGCCCTTACACATCACTATCACCAGGTTGCTTTTTGTGCAAAAGATAATGAAGATTGCATTTATATCTGGAAGATATTAGAAATAGGATTTGAATTGTTTAAGAGAAGGAAGTCATTGGTGGCTGTTGTGATTAAAAATAAATCAATTATGAAGATAAAAACAATCAATGGATCTGCAGACTAACTTTTTTTATTATGCTCTTTACCCAGGCAACAGCCGGTAGCCACTTCTAGTAATTTTTTTCAAGCCATGTTTTCGGTCTTTTCTTTCTTTTGTTTTTTAATTGCATTTGCCCCGAAGATTCTGTTCGAAAGAAATATTTTCCATTATTTTCATCGTGGTCGTCTTCATCGTGGTCGTCATTTGGATATTGAAATTAATTGCTCGAAATTTTTGGTTTATTGAAAAATCAAATCATTCCATACTTAAAATGTTGAATTGTCTTTCATTTAAAGATATATCGCCTTCTTGAAAGCTTCAGAATGATGAAAACAGACTGATAGACAAATGAATATTAATATATATAATATATATATATATATATTAATAGAGAAGAGAGAGAGAGAGAGCAGAGAGAGATTTAATGAAATTAAGACAGATAAAATGAAATTCTCTCTCTCTCCTCTCTCTCTCTCTCTCTCTCTCTCATCTCTCATAATATATATATATATAATATATATATATATATATATATATATATATATATATATATATATACACACACACACACATATATATATCCTGAAGAGACTTAATAAAAGTCGAAACAGTCTGTACGTGTTCTGCATAGCGAGCCATCCTTTGCCGGGAATTCACTTGTCAGAGTTATTTCTATAATTATCGGATTTATGCGATACATGCATATAATTGCCTTCAAGCAATGACTATATATATATATAATTATATTATATATATATATATATATATATATATTACACTGTAAGAGAGGATATTTGACAGAAAAAAGCACCAAAAAAAGAAAGTATTACCAGCACACACACATATAGAGAGAGAGAGAGAGAGAGAGGGGGGAAGAGAGGAGAGAAATAGGGGTGAGAGAGAAGGGGAGGGGGAGAAGAGAAAGGGCTGGGGAAAGAGAGAAGAGAAGAGAGAGAGAGAGAGAGAGATAGGAGAGAGAGAGAGAGAGAGAGAGAGAGAGAGAGAAATGCTTAGGATAATTGCCAGACTATTAAAATCCAAGGTTTGAATTTATTTTATCGCTTGAGGAGTCACAGCAGTCGTTTAAAAATGTCGGAAAAGGCGCATTTGAGAGAAGGAAAGAAAGCAATATATTTGCCACGTATCGTAGGGTTCATGCAGTTTGAAATTTGGTGACATTTATTGAGAAAAATAATTATCCGACATTAAATAAAAAAAAGCAAAACAAAACAAAAAAAATAACAAAGAATAAAAAAATAAAAAAACGAAATGTAAAAAAATAAATGGAATAAAAATGCTACGTGAGTTAAACGCACTGCTAAATGTATTATCTTATTAAATGGAGATTGATGTGTTTTTCTGTCTGTACCGAAACTATATCACTACTCAGTCACAATTTCCTTATATTTACATCACATTCTCCATGATTTTATTTTTATTTAAACTTCTATTATTATAAAATTGTTATACTCATTAATACTATGACCATATCTAGATACAAATAACAGGTAATTTATTTATATATACAACAAAATAAGCGTTTACAGCGAATGGAAAGGCTAATTGCATATTGATCTTTAAAAATTGATTTTAATCAAATATTGCTTAGTATTATTGATGCTAATTGTTTGGTTTTATCTTAATGAATATGAAAAAAAATCTCGGGGAATAAATCTTAAATGAAATCGATTAATAAGAAGAAATAACTGTAATATTATCCTTTACTTCCTATTTTAACTAAATAGTTAAATTAGGAAATTACCAATGAAAGACGGGAGTAATGAAGATGATGGAAGAGTTAATTTCAAAGTTGTTCTATTTTTTCAAATCATAACCCTCTATTCCAAATCTTTCTATCTGCATTCTTATTCCGTTCTTATCCTTTCTAATTTAATATGATATTTATTATATTAAAACTTAAATACTTGCACCCGGAGGGTGCATATATTTGCTAGTTATATTAAATTTGATACCATCACACCTCACCCCAAAGGACAAACAAACAAACAAAAACTGAAATCGGAAAAATGAAAAAAAATAGACCATACTAATATCTATTCTAAAATCTTACTCCGTTATCTCTGAAATCTATCTATCATCTATTTATCTACTCATTACTATATATATATAGTTAAAAATTAATGGTAAAATGAATGAATGATGAAATAAAAATGAATGAAATGATGGAAAATGAAAAATCCATCCCAAGGACCCTTCTCAAACTATTCAAAGATTTTTGAGAGTGGTCCCTGATAGAAAGTTTTCCTCACTCTATTATAGACTCCTTTGAGCATCAAGTTAATGTAATTATTGTAAATTGATTAGAGAAAAAAATCCGTCTCTTACCTTTGTAATATCCGTTGAGAATGGGTTGATGTTATATATATATATATATATACTATATATATATATATATATATATATGTATGTAAATCTTGTCTGTTAACTTCCGGTGAATATGTACATTCTATCTATCTATCTATCTATCTATATATATATATATATATATATATATATATTATATATATATATATGGAGATAGTTGCTTAATCGAAGTCATTACCTAATTTAGAAAATTAATTAGTTAATATTAATGAATTTAGGCGGGGCAATATGTCAAATGTAAGGCTAAACAATCGAGAAAAATGTCATATATATATATATATATACTTGTGCATATTTATAACTAAATAGTGCTAATATCTTGTGTAAACATGTATATCTAGTTAGGGTAGTGTAGATATGAAGTCAACGGCGCTTGGTAACTGACAGTTCTCGTCCATGCGATTTCTAAGCAAATGGTATATATTATATTATATAATATATATATAATAATTATAATATATATACAGTGGTACTTTTACTCGCGAATTCTCAAACAATTTTCTGCATTGAAATAAACAAGAGAATGTGAATAGAGATAGGGGAAGAACCACATCACAGACAGAGAGAGAGATAGAAGACGAGAGAGAGAAGAGAGACGAAGAGAGATGAGAGAGAGAGAGAAGGAGGAGTTGCCAGTAGCCGGTATTTCCCGAGACCCAGAACCTTGCCGATTCGTAGAGGA
>CM042153.1:107918259-107920759 GCA_023376005.1 Doryteuthis pealeii
TTCTTTGCCTACTTTAAGTCACTCACAGCGGCTCTCCGACCGCTGCCCAAGCAAAGTACATAAACTGACCGTTAGTTCATTATAATTGAGCTGAAGGATGCAGATTACAGTAATAATAGGTTTTTATTTAGCAATACATAAGCTAATAGCAGAGAAGATTCAAAACATTCTTTTTAAGTCTTTGCCTACTTTAAACCACTCATAGCGACTCCCCGACCACTGCTCAAGGGATTGGTGGCGAAGAAAAGTCATGGAGATCCGTGCTCTCGGTACAACATGATGATGATGATGATGATGATGATGATATTTTATGGGGATTTAAATGTTTGTACCATTAAGGCACCCCTTTTTGATCTCGATTGATCTCGACATGTTTTTAATTTACACCGTCAATATCCGGTTGTTTGTTAGGGTTAGGATTAGAGGTTAGTTTTATAATTAAAAAAAAACTAAAAATCGTCTGTTAAAACAACCGGATATTGACCGTGTAAATGAGAAACATGTCCTTTCTTAATCGAGATCAAAAAGGGGTGTCTTAAGGTCATATGGTCCAAATGTTGTACAATAAGTTTTTTTGAAAAACCTTTAGCTAGAAAAATTCCCAATGGGTTTTTCTCCTATCTTTGTTCCCATCATGCAAATAAAGATATCCAAACAATTAATAAATGGGATGTCTATTCTACTTCATAGTCTTCTCTGAGAATTACCTTTAACAAAAGTGCATTTATTTACTAAGTGATGAAGATAACAAGTATGTTTATTTTGAGGATGGTACCACTAGCAACATTGTTGTAACACGAGTTTCAGGGTTAACAGATTATTATTATTATTATTATTATTATTGTTGTTTATTTATTGATTTTAACGGCATATCAACATGTCTGGGGTTATGTCATGCCTAACGGTCCACACCTTGAAAAATTGAAGTGGGTGGGTGACAATTTTACTTTTTCTGGATGATTTGATATGAAATTTTCCAAGGATTTTTTTTCTCTAAATGTTTATCGTTCAAATTTTTTGTGGGGTGGGTATGCGTAAATATATATATAGAAAACTATACGCATGTGAAAAACGGATAGACTCCCTCACTGTCCGACTGATACCGATAAATGGCCACATCGCCAATATTATATGTGTGTACATTTTTGTGTGCATTAAGGTCAATGATACCGATAAAATGGCCACTCCGCCAACATTATATGCGTGTACATTTTTGTGTGCATTAAGGTCAAGTCATGCTGAAATCATCGGTTCCTGCTAGACCAGCGAAGTTAAGCAGCCTTTTCTGTTCAATACTTAATTGGGTGACCACTTAAGCAACAGTTGGTACTGTAAGCAACCCGTGTTCTTTGTTAAAAAAAAACGGAAATTAAACGACCTGAAAAAGGTTAACATGCCGTAAGACAAAACAACCAAAACAACCATTTGTATGTGCTTGTGCATGTGGACATTTGCGTGGGCGTGTATGTGTGAACATGTCCTAGTGCGTGTATGAGTATGTGTTTCTGTTTGCATTCGTGTGTGTATTTTAATGAATATGTGAGGGTATGGGTATGCATTTGTGTATACGCGTGTATTTATGTATGCGTGTGTATGTGTGCATTTGAATATACATGTATGTGTGTGGGTTTTTAGGCGCATGTGTATGCATTTTTGTGTGTGTATATAGATTTACCAACCCCTCCACACGAGCACGATGTGACACAAGGTCATTTTCTTAAGCGGAGTTTAACAGGTTTGAATGTGGGTATATATTTGCGTGTTCATTTGTGTGTGCGCGTAAGTATGTGCCTTTGTGTGTGCATTTTGTCCACGTATATATATATATATATATAATATATATATTATATATATATATATATATATATATATATATGTAAACATTGAAATTGGAAATGAACCTGACAATATGAGAAAGAATGAATAAAGAAAAGAAAGAACAGAATGGATAATAAAATTGATTAAATTCATCTTTTATTATCCATTCTGTTCTTTCTTTTCTTTATTCATTCTTCCTCATATATATATATTATATATATATATATATATATATATATTATATATATATTGTGTCAACCCTCCAAGGTCAAATTCTTAAGCGGAGTTTAACAGGTTTGAATTAAGAGTTTTCCTTCTCCTGAACTGGTCACCTAGCCATGGCTAAAGAGCCCAGTCTGCCCTGCTATTTACCCATATCTGGAGGGAGAATTGAATTCGTACCTTTCCCAAAGGTTTTAGCGCCATGGGAAATGCAAACAGCTTCGTCCATGAATTGAACTCTGGTTGACAAGTTCATTTCCTACGACTCTAACCATTACACCACACGCCACCATTTTTGTCCACGTGTATGGCCGAGCTTGTCTATGTGTTGGGAAATCTTACACTTCTCTAATAGAAAATTTACCGACTTGTGGCAAAAGGAAAAGTTCAGAATAGGAAGCGAAAGCTCTGACCGGAAAATGCCAGTTGACTTCCGGTTGGTTACACATACGCCAACATG
>CM042153.1:107925759-107968577 GCA_023376005.1 Doryteuthis pealeii
GTGAGTCCTGGGACGCACTTATTTGAATTGAACGAGTCCCCGAGAAAATTTGATGGGTCCCAACTAAAATTTTTAAATAAATCATAGAGTTTTTATTCATGCACTGGAGAAACAACTAAAGCCGTTTAACCCCTACCTTGTACGCCATCCCGTGTAATTCGTTTCTAAGAAAATATTGAAATGTATTAACAGTTAGCTTGAAATGATGGGGAAAGAAAAAAGAAAAAAAAAAAAAGGAAGAAAAAAGCTGAGACGCATGGATACAATTTTTTCTGCGTCATTTTAGATTTTTATGCGTCAGTGATGCAGAACGCGTACATATCAGCATCTCTGGTTCAGGAATCGCGCGTTTTTTAAATTAAAAAAAAATTATGTTACCAAATTGTAAATTGTTCAATTGTGACATCGGACACTTTGTTAATTTACAGCCCTTTTAAGGTAATAGTAGTAGTAGCAGTAGTAGTAGTAGTAGTAATAATAATAATAATAATAATAGTAATAGTAATAGTAGTAGTAGTAATAATAATAATAATAGTAGTAGTAATAATAATAATAGTAGTAGTAGTAGTAGTAATAATAATAATAGTAGTAGTAGTAGTAGTGGTGGTAATAATCAGAATTTTGTCGTAAGTCTGGTGGCATTTATGCTGCTTGGAGAGCTCTTGACTGAGCAGTAACGATAAAGCTCCGAAACTGCGATTGAATTTATGGGTAATCGTCTGAAGATGGCTTATTTTTTAAGATGATTAAAATAATAGATATAAAAAAACACCTAAAACAAAACCCGAGGTCACAGTGGCTTGAACGTTGTGTTTGTACACAATAAAGATGAGGACAACAGTCCGATATATCATAATTATTATTATTCTGATCTTGTTTAACATGTTTCTTTCTGTAATATTATTAAGGAAGCTTGAAGAATTTAAGGCATATGTGTATTTACCTAACCCCTCCGTTCGAACAGGATACGACACAAAATCCATTGTTATCTGGGTTTAGTAAAGTCTGTGGAGTGTCCTATTGTCGGTATCAGCCGGAGATCGAGGGAGTCTATTCACTTTTCACACGCATAGGAGCAGGGAAATTATTTTTGCGTCTAAGGTAGATCGTCACACCTATCATCAGGACCCTACTTTATCGCACAGATCCAAACTGTGCTACACATGAGTTGGCGAGCACCGGTATCGAACCCAGAACCTTGTGGTTCCAAGGCGTATGTGCAACCGACTGAGCTAAACCGGCTCTTGTTATTTTCCTTTTCTTAGGTTGGTTGATATACCAAGGTTAAAGAGCCCAGGCTATCCTACTATTAAGAGTTAGAATTCTATTGTTTTTACCCGAGAACTTTCCAAATGCTGGTTTATAGTTACAAGGGGAGGTTCTTTTTTTGGGGGGAGGATAGGTTGGGGTGAGAAGAGTGCAGCCTTTCATAATGTTTTGGTTTCTCTGGGATTATTTGACAGGTAAACAGAAGGTAAGATGGTTAATTGATCCCTTGAACACCTGCAAATTCTTCGAAAGCTGAAAGGCTGTCAAAGTAGCGGGCATCAGCCACCAGGTGCGTGATCACGTGGGAAGCTCGAAGAGATCAGTTTGGCGGGAAAGGGAGGAATGGTAGAAAAGGGAAGAAGAACAAGAAGAAGAAGAAGATGAAGAACAAGAAGAAAAAGAAAGAAAGAAGATGTGTAAATAGGAAAAAAGAAGAAGAAGAAGAAGAAGAAGAAGAAATAAAGAAAATGAAGAATAAATGAAAAGTAAGCATGCAAGAAAGAAAGAAAGAAAGAAGAAGAAGAAATATAGGTAAAGAAAAAAGAATAAGAAGATCAAGAACAAAAAGAATGAAAGAATTACAAAGAAAAGGCATAAGAATGAAAGGAGGACAACATAATAAAAGGGAAGGAAAAATAAAAAAGAATGAAAAATAAAAGAATTAAAAAAGAGGGCAGCAGAACAACAAAAAAAGAAATAGAAAAAGAAGAAGAAAAGAAAAAGAAGAAAAAAGAAAGAGAAAAAGAAGAAAAAAGAAAGAGAAAAAGAAAAAAAAGAAAAAGAAGAAAAAAGAAAAAAAGAAAAAAGAAAAAGAAAAAGAAGAAAAAGAGAAAAAGAAAAAGAAAAAGAAGAAAAAGAAAAAGAAAAAGAAGAAAAAGAGGAGGATTAGAAAAGAGAAAAGTGAAGAAAGCCAAGTGAACAAATATGAGAAAAAAATTAAACCTTTTTAAAGAATGAGAATATTAAAAAGAAAAAAAAATGTAATAAAGAGGGAGTATATCCCCTTTTCTCAAGCGCTAAACCAATGAGATTGTTTTTGTGTCTGAGATGGAGCGCCACACCTACTATCAGCACCTAACTTTACCGAACAGATCCAAACTGTGCTACTCATACGCTGAGTTGGCGAGGGCCGGTATCGAACCCGGAACCTTGTGGTTCCTAGTCGAACGCTCTACCGACTGAGGCCACAAGGCTACAAGTTTGGGGTTAAAAATGGGTAAAGTAATTTTGACTAATCAGAGAGCAAGATATTTTCATACACAAATGACATTAAAGATTTAACTTTATTTTTGATTTTGAGAGTTTAACTATTTGTTACCTGAAAAACTAAAAAAAATAGAAAAGAAAAAAGAAAAACCAAAAAAAATGTTAGTTCCATGTTTTTTTTTAAACATGGCACTAACAATTGTTTTATCTATTTCAAAATTAAATTTCAAAATAAAAATTTGTCTTATTTTTTAACGTATGCTTAGCAAAAAAAAAAAGAAAAATTTTTGAAAAATATATCACTATTTAGGACTGAGCCTATTCTAGTAATGACCACCCCAAACGGAATTTGACAGGTTTGAATTCAGAGTTTTCCTTCTCCTAGACTGGTTTCCTAACCAATGTTAAAGAACCCACTCTGGAGGGAAAGTAGTTTTTTTCATACCTTTCCCAAGGGTATTAGCTCTATTTGAACTGTAGCATCATCTAGGATTTGAACTCGGGTCGACGAGCCTATTTCCTATGACTCTAACCATTACACCACGTACTTCCAACTAGTAACACGTTAACGACACATCCTTTCATTGGCCCAGAAGAAAACAATAAACTGTGAGAAAAAAGAAGATATTCCTCACTAGTTAAATTCATTATTGAATAGATTTTTAAAAAAAGATAATTTTCAGTTAAAATTAAATTACATAAATGTTAGCATAATTGCTGATATTGTTTTGAATAGGCATAATTTCTAGTTATTTACACTATGGTTTAAATTTCATTTAAATCTAAGGGAAACATTTCTGTTGGGGGGTATGTACCACACGGTGACCCCCTTTGATCAAAATTAAATACGCTTATCCAAGTAGAATGTGTAATGAAGATTCAGAATAAATATGGTTATGGAGGTCTATCTCCAAAACCTAGTTGGAGTTCGTGAACAGACTGGAACTACACACACACACACACACACACACACACACACACACATATATATATATATATATATATATATATATATATATATATATATATATATATAATCCAAACGTCCAGAGAAGAAATCTTCCTTACGACACAAGAGTTTTATTTAAAAAACCTGTCACAGTTTGAGAGCTCAATGTGTGCTCTTAATGTTAGAGTCACAGAGCAAATATATAAGTAAGGAAATAACAAAAGACTTAGAGATTTAGCGTTATAGTCTATTTAAGGGAACTTAGACAAAGTGTCTAACTCTCCCGACTCATCAGATACGAATGATGAATTCTTTATTACTTTAAAGGCATTTGAAAACAGATTTTAATTTTTTTAATTTCTAAAAAGATACGTATTAAAAGATACGAGATTTTTGTGGCGGAAGTGCTCATATTTGAAACTACAACATAAATTTTTTTTGCAACATCAAGGATTTCGTTTGGAATTCATAACACAGGACTATAAAATTTAAAAAAATGAAAAAAATAAAAAAATAAAAATCTGTTTTCAAATGCCTTTAAAGTAATAAAGAATTCATCATTCGCATCTGATGAGACGGGAGAGTTAGACACTTTGTCTAAGCTCCCTGAAATAGACTATAATGCAAAATCTCTAAGTCTTTTGTTATTTCTTTACTTATATATATATATATATATATATATATATATATATAATATATATAATATAGAATGAATAAAGAATAAATGAGAAAAGTATTGGCATGAAAAGGTGCTCAATGCTAATAAAGCAGAGCAGATTTATAATCAATAGTAATGGTATTATGGATGATTTGGACTCATAACTTAAAGTTTCATGGTTATGCAATCCTCAGATGAGTATATATATATATATATATATATATATATATATATATGTGTGTGTGTGTGTGTGTATGTGTGTGTGTGTGTATGTATGTGTGTGTGTGAGCATGGTGTTGTTTAGGAGTCTCCATATGCTTCTAGTAAGTATATATATTAGAGAGATTATTTTGGTATCTGTATCCGTTTTTTGGAAGTAAGTATATCATGTTTGGGCATTAGTGTGAAGCATTAATGTGATATATTATAATAATGTAGTTATCATAATATATTAATATGTGAATAAATATCAGAAAACTCTGTAATAAGGGAGACTTGTTACAATCCCGAAAATTTACTACTATTAAATAAATGAAACTAAAAAAAAAAAAAAGAAAAGAAAAAAAAACAACAGAGTTTATATATATATATATATATATATATATATATATATGTGTGTGTGTGTGTGTATATATACGAGGTGTGTCAAAAAATACCTTATATTCTTAATAAAATAACGTTCCATTCATTAAATTTTTTCAGAATCTAAGGTATGTCAAAAAAATACCAAGTTTAAAGCTGTATTTACCAAGATAGAAATGAAGAATGAATGGAACGTTATTTTTTTTTCAGAATACAAGGTGTTTTGAAAATTGAAAAAAAAATCTCGATACTTTTTGACACATCTTATATATATATATATATATATATATATTTCTCCACATACTCTCGGATTAATCTCCTCATCTTACACACACACACACACATAGCAATATTAAATCAACTTAGATTTATATAGGCCCCAATTTTGGTCGAAATAAATTTAATATGGAATTACGGTGTTGAGTTTTTCCTTCCTTTCTAAGATATATATATATATATATATATATATATATATATATATATATATATATATAATTATGTATGTTATGTTTTTGTGAACGTTGTTTGTTTGGTCTTTTGAAGCATTGGAAAAAAGAACAAAAACAAGAAAAACAGAACAAAAATCAGAATTTTAATATTCAACTGTTGCTCTGTTCCTGGTTTGACCAATTCCGATACTTCGGGTGAACGTTCACTCTTTATTATATATATATATATATATATATATATATATATATATATATATATGACTTTATATTTAATGGAAATTATCATGCATATAGTAAATTCTAGTCACTCAGTATAGCAAAAAAATATTGTTTAAACGAGACTTACCTGTTAGTTCCTGTCAGAATTTAATTGTATTTAAATCACTGCCGATTAAACGCGATGTTCATCATGGAATAATGACTAAACTGTCATTGTTTACAAATGTTTGGTAGAGAGGCCTCGAGTTGCTTACAGTAAATGCTGTTTCTAACTGGTCACCCGTTTAAATACTAAATAAACAGACTCACTGTTGTTCAGTTTCGGTAATCTGGACTGAACTGATTACTTTAGCCTGGCTTATGTAAGTCACCTGTATATATATATATATATATATATATATATATATATATGTGTGTGTGTGTGTGTGTGTGTGTGTGTATGTGTGTGTGTGTATGTGTAAGGTAATCCAAATGACTGGTAAATAAGGGACGATTCTAATTATAAAATTATAACGGGATGACGGTTTGTTAAGTTTTTCTTTCTTTGAAAGTTATATATACATACATACATACATATATATATATATATATATATATATATATATATATATATAAAGATACCCTGTTTATTTGGAGTAATATACGTCCATCTGAAGTAAATTGAAATTAAGTAAGATAGGAACTGACAATGATAAATACGACATTGATAACAAAAATATAAGAACAATAAAACGGATGAGCAGAATTTGAAAAACAAAATAAAATATTAACACTAACTCATATCGTAAATAACATTTGATTCGTTGTTACGAGCGTAATATCAAAAGTAGGGTCTCCTAAACTCTGGGGACGCAGGGAAACAGCTCGTACGGTTATTGGCAAAACTGTTTTATTTGTTCTGCATGACCCTTTGCCTGCCACTGTGTTTACCTCATTGCCACGCTCTGTCTTAATTTGGTAGGCGTTTTTGTGAGAACTTTCGATTGACGCTAATGCCAAGTGGGAAATTAGCGCAATTATTCGGCTTTTGAACGAAAAAAATACATGAAACCGATTGAAATTCATCGCCAATTAACGAAAGTACAAGGTGTGTCAAAAAGTACAAAAATCTTGATACTTTTTTAGATATGCAAGGTGTGTCAAAAAATATCGAGCTTTTTTGTACTTTTTGACACACCTTGTATTCTGAAAAAATAACGTTCCATTCATTCTTCATTTCTATCTTGGTAAATACAGATTTAAACTTGGTACTTTTTTGACACACCTTGTATTCTGAAAAAATAACGTTCCATTTATTCTTCATTTCTATCTTGGTAAATACAGATTTAAACTTGGTACTTTTTTGACACACCTTGTATTCTGAAAAAAATAATGATTGTACAAGGTCCCATACTCCTAGTCCTACACTTATTATACAGGGTCCCAGTTCTCATAACCCTATACTTATTGTACAAGGTCCCCATACTCCGAGCCCTATACTTATTTTTTTTATTATATTACACAATGAAATACCTTGTTTACACTTGAAACAAGGTCATAATCTGAGTTTAAAGACAGTCTGCCCTACAATTTACCCAGAGCTGGAGTGAGAATGGTTGGATTCATACCTTTCCCAATGGTATTAGAACAATATGAAATTCAAACATCCTCGTCCGGGATTTGAACTTGGATCACCGTGTCCGTTTCTTATGTCTTTAACCATGACATGATGAGCGCCTTTTGAATATATTATATAATGAGATACCCGGTGTACACTTGAAACAAAGTTATAATCTGGGACACAGCGTGACAATTTAGTTTCAGTGGACTCCCTGATACCCGTGGTCCCTAAGCCAATTACCTACAATGCCTAAATCGCTGTTTTCACCTGGGCAACCCAGTTGAAGATATAAATTTGAAATACAATATCTAAGATCTGAGACTGACCTACACAAACATTTTTAAAATGTTTAATTATTTCTTTTTAAGATAAAATTCCAGAAATTCCGCTGATGAAATATAAAACCAAATAATAAATGGCTGTTTTAAATTGAGTTGGAAAAAAAAGGAAAGAAAAGAAAGGTGGGTGAAAATTTATAAAATACTTTGCTTAACTTAGTCTGGCATAAGGTGTGGCGCCCAGTGATAATTTAACTCATACCACAATCATCATGATGATTGGCATTGCAGTCTCGGAAGAATATATACTTCTTGTGCACCTGAAATTACAGCGCCTCCTGTGACTGTGAAGTCCAATGTTCGAAAAACATTCTCGACCACAGATGTTGCATGTGCCGGTGATTTGTTGCCGCCACTTTCTTCTGGACCTCTTGGCTTCATGGTGTTGCGTCAGGGTGACTGGCAACCCAGTCTGGCATAGTGTGTGGCACTCAGTGAGAATTTAACTCATACCACTAACGATTTGGTTATCATACTACCAAAAGCACTCTAGATAAAAAAACTAAGCTATTTAGTATGCCACAAGGCTATATTAAAGAGTTCTTAGTAATGATCCATATCATAAATGGTCTGTGTGTCTAGCTGTCGGTTGGGCTTAGAATACGCTAAGTGTATCCCCTGTAGAAGGGCATCCTCCCAAAAGGGATATCCTGAAATGCATTTTGTGGTGAAGCTTCAGTTTTGGAGATATGGGTAGTAGTAGTAGTAGTAGTACTTGTTAGGAGTCCCATCTATACATATATAAAGGTCAGTTGTGTGTATGTATGTCCGGAGGAAACTGCGTAAATAAAACAATTAATGACAAAGTAAATATATATACACATTAAATATCCCCCATTCTTGATTTTTGTGCAAAAAAATGTAGATTTGATTTATATTCAAAGATATTTGAAAATAAAATATACATAAAAATAGTATTGAAACTTTACAAAAAATGTCCTGTATTTGTAAATCTTAAAAGTAAACAAATCAATACACCAGGTTTTTTGCCCCCTCTACCCAGTTGACGATAGGTAGCCGCTTCTAGTCTGTGGATAAAATATAACTGTTTAAAATTATTCCTATTCGATAGTTGCTCTCTATGGACTTTAACGAAACACTAGAAAAAATATTGATGTGAAATATACAAGGATTCTGCGTTCTGTTTTGAGCAAAGAGAATATATATATATATATATAGTAGCCCTGAAGAGCTACTATGCGAAACTGTTAGTAGGTATATCTGACTGATTAGGTTTAACTTTATTATTTGCTCTATTTAGGTATTGAGCACTCTTTACTTTTTAGCTTTAGATAATCCTGGCGGTTTATATATATATTTTTCATATATATATATTTTTTTTCTTTTGGCCAAGAATTATGGTATCAACCGATTATTTTCGGTTGGTACGACTATTTTGGTCTTTTCTTTTTTTTTCATTTCTTTTCTTTCTCCAGGTGATGTTTGGTAGTATATTTTTACAATCAAACTATTTGCCTTTTATTGAAGTCAGTCAGTTAGACAGTCAACAATTGGTTTGACTGACCAAGCCTAACATGAAGTTACTAGTTCATTAATGAGCCCACTATAACAGCTTAAATAATTCCTGCCACTGCTGCCAGGAAGAGTCCATTAAGCTGAGGAGGTGTTTGACTGTCCTACTGTCCAATAGTTAATAATCTGTAACAGTCATTTCCAGACTGCAGGTTCAATCCTGGCTAAGGGTGAAAGTAACACAGAATGACAATTATCAGTATTCTACACCTTTTTTTTCTTAACGCAAAGGTTTTCCAACAAGTTTGGTATATTGAATTATATATATATATATATATATATATATATACCAATCCCTCCGCACGAGCAGGATGTGACTCAAGGTCAATTTCTTAAGCGGAATTCAACAGGTTTGAATTCAGAGTTTTCCTTCCCCTAGACCGGTTGCCTGACCAAGGTTAAAGAGCTCAATCTGCCCTACTATTTACCCATAGCTGGAGGGAGAGTAGGATTCATACCTTTCCCAAGGGTAATAGCGCTAAATGAAATGCAATTACCACGTCCATGGTATATATATATATATGTGTGTGTGTTGTTGAGAGTTTTTGATATAAGGCATGAGGCAAACGGTCACTCCTAAATATAGACCCGTTGACTACCACGTGACCACCGAAGGCATTTCTATTGTCCAATCACTGGCACTGCTGCTGCTGCTTCTGCTGTATTAATAGAGACCCCATTCTGAGCTTATGTCATTGACACTTGGATTCTCTTGGACGACGGACTTACAAAGAATACTATAACACCGGATTCTTATTGGCTTGCTTACTTACTTATTACATCTGGAACTAAGGATGCCGACCAGATACTTAACATGTGTGTGTGTGTGTGTGTGTGATCTGTATCTTTGAATTAAGATACTTTCGAGTTGTTTACTCATAGATATTTCTTCACGGTACCAGCAACATTTACAAAAATATCCATAATCCCATTTTATTATTATTATTATTATTATTATTATTATTATTATTATTATTTACTCCTTTTGAGTTTTCACATCAGTGTTAGCTGATGGTCTTTCACTGGAGTCTGAGTGACAGCAAGTCTCCTCAGGTCTCCAGTGTTCTGAATGGTTTCAATCCTTCCTCTGATTTCCAAACTGTCCAAACCCTTTTATTATTATTATTATTATTATTATTATTATTATTATTATTTTTTTTTTTTTTTAAATTAATTGAACGATAAAACTGAAAAAAAAAAATCTATATGTCGGTTGTTGAGAATTTCAGCTCAAGAAAATTATCATTTTCCCTAAAATGGTAGGGAAAAAACAGGCGCTTACTACAAACACAGCGACGAAAATAGAATATTTAATTAAACGGCACCCGAAGAAGGCCGGAGGGTGCAACGGTCGAAACGTTAATCATAACAACAACCAAGATAAAGATACAAGTGTAGACAACATAATTTAATTAAACTCTCTTTCTTTGCTGTAAGGCCACTTAAACAAACATTCAAGTAATGTCTTCGGCATGACACTAAACTTCACCTGATAGTGAGGGTCTATAACTCTGGCTGACTTCAGCAGATAACTACAAAAACATTACAACTATACTGAAAACCCACTAACCAATCGAAGTATCACCTAAAATAGGGATAATCAAACTTTTTCCACGGTGGACCGGATAAATGAAAAAATAACGAGCGCGGGCCAGATTATTATTGTGTTCAAGACTTGCTAGCCAAAACAAAAGCTCTGAGAAAAAGATGTTAAAAAATTATCTTTTTATTTAATATTCATATTCATGGATGAGTGGCATAAGATGCGCAAAAACAAATTTAACCAACATATTTATTTTCATTTGTACGTTTTAACAAACAAAATCAAGTACCGCTGATAAAATGCCTTCGCGTTCCGGATCCGGCCCGTGGGCCGTAGTTTGGTGACCCCTGAACTAAAATGACATACAAATACCTGGAAAAGCAATAACCATACCCGACAAAGAAGGAATAAAACAAATATGTCTCTGGTATAAAATAACACAAAGGTTGAGATGCCGTAAAATCCAACCAACCAACCATTTAAGTAAAATGAGTTTTGTTTTCTAAGTTCTAATAAGTAATTGAGAGTTATTTCTCCTACTTTATGATTACCTCCCCCTTGGAGAACCCTCTAGGGAATACTAGGTAATTTATGAGGAAGTGCGTCCCAGTCTCCTGCCTCAGAAATTGCTACCCGGTGACTATTAAAATAACGTCCCCAGCTATGTCGTCTCGGCGGTGTTACTTGAAAGAAAACAACCAGCTTAGGGCGTTAAATGTATTTTAGAGGGGGGGGACTTCTCTTACCGATATGAAGATGACTAGACAGATAGATAGATGGGTGGATAGATAGATGTAAACAAAAATTACGACAAATTTCTATAAATAAACAAAAATTACGACAAATGACGATAAATAAACAAGAATTACGACACATTTCTATAAATAAACAAGAATTACGACAAATTACGATAAATAAATAAGAATTACGACAAAAAAAGAGAAGCCCCCCCCTCTAAAATACATTTAACGCCCTAAGTTGGTTGTTTTCTTTCAAGTAACACCGCAGAGACGACATAGCTGGGGACGTTATTTTAATAATCACCGGGTAGCAATTTCTGAGGCAGGAGACCGGGACGCACTTCCTCATAAATTACCGAATACTAGACTATATAGACTCTTAGTAAGTGTACCAATTATTCTAAGTTTTCCAAAGTATATTGGTGTTATCGTTTGTCATTATATAAGTATAGATTAGCCCTGTATATGGTAACCCGTGACGGTTGAATGATAAATAGCTTTCAAATCATCCCCACAGGAAGCGCCCTAAATATATATTCAGCTTAACTTTCACAATGTCATCGTAGTGCGACACTCAGTGTGAATCAAATTCACTACGCTTGCAATAGTCTTTACCAAGATAAATTGTCCAAACAAGACGCTACTGAAGCAAGATGGTGGCCGGAAATTAACTTCAAAATGAAATATAATACGCATGCGCATGTCTTAACTGAAAAGCCGTATCAAGATAGAAACATAGACGTTGCTTAATAAACGAGTGGAAAAGTTTTGTTTTTTAGTTTTCTTAATATTTTCAATTCTGCTTTTATCAATCTTAATTTTTAATCACCCCCCACTAAAAAAAAAAAAAAAAAAAAAAAAAAAATTCCGAAGATTTTTTTTGACAATTTCCCTTTTCATATTGAATATTTAATGATTAGGAAACGGTCGTGGATCTTTTTCAAGTCTTTTGCGTCGGTAGATTTGAGGGTAGATTGACTTACCCCCGTACCCCCCAGCAAAAAAATCAAACCATTTCTCAACCAATCCTGTTCGTTTAAGCTCGAGTTTGAACACGTGATTACTCTATTATTGACCAATCAGCTTCTTGTGTGTCGTATTTTACTAGGCTGATTCAAAAGTTCTGCTAATTTCTCCATCCTCCTCCTCCTCCTCTTCTTTCTCCTCCTCCTCATCATCATGTCATTTGTGTTTTGGCGATCTGTAGCTGATATTTCGAACGCCGACTGCACCTCCGCAGAGGGGTAAGTCCACTCGGCAACAATGTTTTGGGAGTGGGTGGCGACAGGTGATACTTAACGATGGGATCCTGGTGGCTGAGCAGTCCGTGAATTGTAACACTGTACTTTACCCTAACATGGGTCAGACTGGTGGTCGTAGAGGCCCAAACCAATCAAACCCTAACAACGATATGGTTGTCCCAATCGTATTTTCAAATTGTTCTCATGGTAAACACCCACCCTTTTTACCATATAGGTGCTAGAAATTGGTGGCTTAGGATAAGCTACCACACAGGAAGTTAATAAAAGTTATTTCTACAAATTTATTGACGCACAAAGTTAATGGAAATTATTTCTTAAAAAATAATATATCTTATTATAATGGAGATTTGGTGTCTGTCTTTAAACGAAACTACGTCACTGCGTACATCACAATACCCTTAGGAATTGTGTAAGTTTATCAACGAGTATTTAATTTATATCATAGTTAAGATCATTAATACATAGAATAAGTCTTATTTATTAACGTTGGCTCTATGAAAATTTTAAAAAGTTAAATTTGCCTCAAAACAGCCCATGTTATGGTATTTGCCTCTCATCCCACTTATGAGGGCGTGACGCAAGGACATTTTTATGTGGGCCCACCCACAAGCCGAAGCTCATGGGTGGTAGGCACAAAAAATGCGTTGATCCCGTCGACATTCTCCCTCAAGGCTCAGGCACTGGGCAATAAACCAAGCCCTGCCCTTTTAAATCAAGGGGGCAGGTGTTGCCATCATAGATGCAATTCCAGTTGCAATACTCGGAGAGTATCAGGCGAGCTCGGCATCTCACAGTACAAAATGGTTAATAAACTTTTTTGTTGCTTGAACATTATTTGGTAAGTGAAAGGGTAGATTTTGATTGTGTAAAGAATGTTTAATTTGGCGATCATAGGACGGATATTGTTTATAATTTATATTCCGTGAAACTGATAGTAAATACATAGATAACTGAAATGAAGTCAACAGTTTGTTTATTAAATAAATTCCTGGTAGATCAGGAGATAAATTTCTAACGCTGTAAACAATGCTATAATCTCAGATTTTTTAAAGAATTATCTGCGTTATTCAGACTATTGTCCTCATCTTCATTGTTATCTCTACAACGTTTCAGCCGATGTGCCTTCCAGCCTTCTACATATATTTCTTGTTGTGCATATTATGTGAAACTTTTAATAGGTTTGTCTGACTCATTAAATTTATCTTTATTATTTGCTCTACTTAGATATTGAGCACTTTTTACTGATTAGCTGTAGTTCCCTGGCGGTTTTGTATGAATATATATATCTTATATATATATGTATATACATATAAATTGTTTTTTCTTTTGGCCAAATATTGTACCAATAGATTATTTTTGGTTGGTACTATTATCTTGGTCTTTTCTTTTTTTCCAAAGATTTTTTTTCTCCCCGGGTGATGTTTGGTAGTATATTTTTACAATCAAACTATTTGCTGGGTTTTTTCTCACAGCGAGGATTTACCAACAGGTTTGGTATAATATATATATATATATATATATATATATATATATATATATATATATATATATTCTTGTTGTACAGATAACAATGAAGATGAGGACAATAGTCCGAATAACGCAGATAATACTAATCATCAAGCCTCATCTCAAACATTCAGAGACTCAGATTTTCTGTATAACAGTTTCTTTTATTGATAATGACTTTTTTTCTCTAGTTTTCTGCACTTATGATTATGGACAATGTTTTTTTTCCAGAAGATTTAGCTGTTTTCCGTCTTAGATAGATAGAAAGATAGATATACAGATAAACGTTACTTTTATAATAGTCATTTATCACAGTTGCTTAAGTCTGCTTTACAAGGACTTTATCTGATCCCGGTATATTCAAATATCAAACTGTTTATTGAATACTACTTTAATCTAAGTGCAAGAATTAACTATTAACTATACTATGCAAATAATATATATATATATATATATATATATATATATATATATATATAATCCAAAAGTCCAGAGAAGAATTCTTCCTTACGGCACAAGAGTTTTATCTAAAAAACCTGTCGCAGTTTGAGAGCTTAATGTGTGCTCTTAATGTTAGAGTCACAGAGCAAATTTATAAGTAAAGAAATATCAAAAGACTTAGAGATTTAGCTTATAGTCTATTTCAGGGAGCTTAGAAATAGACTATAATGCTAAATCTCTAAGTCTTTTGTTATTTCTTTCCTTATATATATATATATATATAAAACACAAAACAACATCATTCAAATGATATTTCGCTTCGGTATGTAACAAAGCTTTGTCAAATTTATGAAAATAAATTTGACAAAGCTTTGTTAAATACTGACGCGAAATACATATAATTTGAACGAAGTTGTTTTGTGTTTTAGCCGCATTTCCCTCAATTTTCAATCACATTTTGTCAGATTTATCCAATCCGTTACCACACACACAAATATATATATATATATATATATATATAAAGATAGAAATGTATAAGGATAGAAAGATAGATAGAAAGACATAAATGTATGTATGTGCGTATGTAGGTATAGTCAGAAGCAAAATATAAACATATATATATATATATATATATATATTATATATATATATATATATATATATATATATTTGTATAAAGATGTTTTACCTGAAGTCTGTGTTGAGGACTCTTACCTGAAAAACAGAAAAAAAAGAATTTTATAAAATCAGTTATGAGTTAAACAAAAAGTATGGCATACATTTAAAACAAAAAGCAAAGAGAAAAAAAAAAGAAAAAAAAAAGAGATAGAACGAAGAAAAATAGAATCAAATTATTTGCCAACCCTCGGGCAGAGTAGGTTTTGATGAGACAAAAAAATAAGAATATATATATATATATATATAATATATATATATATATATATATATATCCAGTTGTTTGCTGATTGGTAAATGAAAACTACATTTAATCTATCGATTTTTGTTGTTGCAACGTCTACGCGCCTCTTTACCGATTGACTGATTCTCCGCCATTTTTATCATGTCTTTATTTGGAATAAATCTCAACTCTCCGTCGGACCAACGCCAGCATAATATTTTCGAAAACAATTGCGTTTATTCAAAACCCTCGGCACAATTAGCTGGGTGAATAATTTGAAATAATGATATGTTTTTTTCCCCCGATCCCTAATTGATAGAGCTAAAAGAAGCAAAAAGTAGATTTCAAGTTTAGCTACGATGCAATTGTTTGCATTATAGTAATTGTAGATGAAATCGCCAGTCGCAGTTAATTAAACGCTGATCAACAACGAAACCTTTTTTTTCCTCTTTCTATTTTCCCTTTTAAATGATTACAAGATAAGAGAAGTTCTTAGAAGCAGCATTGTTATTATCCCAAGAGTTCTAACCGATATTTCTCAAAATCCTGATTCAAATGGAATTTGTTGAAATCAAAATTTAACCACTTTAACCAAAATTATTTAACCGGTACTTCTTGAAATCCAGATTTAACCAGTTTTTTTCTAAAAAATCACAATTTAATCAGTATTTCTTCATATATGTATAGTAGTGGCGTGTTTATCATTGACAAGTTAAATTCGGCATGTATAGTGTGCTACGCGCCGGTGTCCCAGAGGTAGAGTTTCTGACTCTGCTTGCTGGATTCCCGGTTTCGATTTCTGTCGGAGGGAAATCGTAGGTATACACCGCTGATGAGCCTTAATAAAGTTGAAACAGCTGTACGGTGTTCCACGTGGTGCACTTTATATCGCTGGGTTTGCTTGTCATGATTATTTTCAATAATTACCGAATTTTATACGATATACGCATTGTAATTGCCTTCAAATCTCTCTCTCTCTCTTATATATATATATATATATATATATATATATATATATATATATATATATATATATTAGAAGTTAGACATAACGAATCAGATATAGCTACTAATAGTCTCGCTTAGTAACTCACCAGGGTAAGAATCTGGCTTAGTGCCCTGATGAGCTGCTCAGCGAAACTATTAGTAGGTATATCTGACTCATTAGTTTTAACTTTATTATTTGCTCTACTTAGGTATCGAG
The DNA here is from genome assembly GCA_023376005.1 of Doryteuthis pealeii. NCBI lineage: Eukaryota > Metazoa > Mollusca > Cephalopoda > Myopsida > Loliginidae > Doryteuthis > Doryteuthis pealeii. The sequence continues at coordinate 107,942,157 of CM042153.1, forward strand.
CACTTTGTACATTTCATATAGACAATCGTAGCGGTTTATATATATATATATATATATATATATATATATATATATATATATGTGTGTGTGTGTGTATTTTTTCTTTTGACCAAGTGTTATAGCGTTAATCGATTATTTTCGGTTGGTGCAACCCTCTCGATTTTCTCTTTTTTACATTTTTTCCCCAGGTGAAGTTTTCTTACCGTAATGGTTTACTAATAAGATTAGTATATATATATATATATATGTGAAGAAAGGAAGTGAATCCGACGGTATGTAGTATATTAAGAAAAATGAAAAAACACAGGTTTAAATGGGTTAAGTGATGAGTTTATTGGACGACGCTGCAGTGTTTCGATCTATTAATTAGATCATATATATATATATATATATATATGTGTGTGTGCGTGTGTGTGTGTGTGTGTGTGTGTGTGTATGTATGTGTGTGTGTGAAAATATATATTGTGATACAATGCATCACTTCCTATAGAGAGTAGATAACAAAGAACTGGTCCAAATTAAATAACTGTGCATCCGGCTACACTTCTTCCTGCTACAAATAGCACGTGACCAATCAAAAACCCTTCCTCATACTATTACTCCTCCTACTCCTCACCCCCTTAAAGGAACAAACCGCATCATACATAGCTAAAACTCTTAATACTTTTCCTACTTGGTCTGAAGATCGCATAGCCAAGAAACTGTCAGTAACAAGGCGCCGTTGACTCCATGTCCACGTTATGTTAACTTATATATATATATATATATATATATATATATATATATATATATATATTTGCTTCCATAAATTTGGTATGAGCTCTCTAATTGGTAATTTAAATTAACTTTCACTACTAAGCATATAAGCAATGATCATTTCCTCGGAAACTTGATTTCTTTGTGACCGTAAAAATATATAAAGAAACCTATATATTTAATAGTTTAAAAACACCAGTCCCGCTACAGCTGTCAGTGGCCGAGGGGATAAGATATCAGGCTGGCAAACAGTCTGAGTTCGACCCTAGCCGAGGATAGTTGTTGTGTCTAGTCACACTGAAGAGGCGTGAAACGCCGAAACACGTGTCTGTGAATGACTTATATATATATATATATATATATATATATATATACATATATATATATATAAGGGAAAAATTCAATCCTCTGGGAAAGTATGCATTCCACTACTCTCCCGCCAGCTATGGGTAAATAGTAGGGCAGAATGGGCTTTTTAACTTTGATTAGGCAACCAGTCTAGGAGAAGGTAACTCTGGATTCAAACCTGTTAAACTCTGCTAAGAAATTAACCATGTGTCACATCCTACTCATGGTGAGTGGTTGTTAAATATATATGTATATATATATATACGTGAATACTGTGTGGATAGGTGTGGGGTGTGTGTGGGCGTGCATGGTGATCTGTATTGTATTGAAACAAGATTGGACTAAAACTTCGTGGAATTAATTTCTGTACAAAAGGATTATTGTGAATATTGAATGGAAGCAAAGCTAAGTTAAATTCTATCGAATTTCGCCGGTCGTCAAAGAAATTAACAATCCAATTCATTGTTTGAAATTCTAGACTGCGGTGCCAGGCGTTTCTGTTCGACAAAATAACGAGTGAGATTCATCACAATCAAAATTGATTTGATTGAAAAGTCTCCCTGATCAACAGTGACGGCGACAAAAGACAGATTTTGAAAAAATATGCCACGATGAATACAATTGGTAGAATATTATTGTCGGTTGCAACGGCAGTTAGACAACGAATCCAGCTTCAAGTTTAATCAACAAAATGAATTCGCTCTCATTTCAAAGAGATTATTTTGCTGCTAGTAACTACAGCAATCAAATATGGAAGATATTTAACAAAAACAAAAGAAAAAAAAAACCCAAAAAAACTCACACAAAAAGAACAAAAACACCCACTCCCTAAAAAAACAAAACAAAACAAACAAAACAAATAAACAAGTTAAAATACATGGTTTATTCGGTAACCTAGATTCTAGATAAAAATAAATGACAGATATCTTCGAGCGTAGGAGAGAGCACATTAACTGTCGCATCAGAAATTCTACCAAATAACGCACATGCATATACTATATTTTTGTTTAAATTAATAAAAAAAAAAAAAAAACCAAAACCGAACCCAAAACAAAACAAATAAAAAACAAAAAATAACACAAGCAATTAACATATACAAGGTGTGCCATGAAAGTATCGCGATTGACGCTGTATTTACCAAGATAGAAATGAACAATGAATGGAAAGTTAATTATTTTCAGAATAAAAGTATCGAGTTTGAAGCTGTATTTACCAAGATAGACATGAACAATAAATGGAACGTTAATTTTTTTCAGAATAAAAGGTGTGTCATAAAAGTATCGAGATTGAAGCTGTATTTACCACGATAGAAATGAACAATAAATGGAAAGTTCATTTTTTTTCAGAATACAAGGTGTGTCATAAAGTGCTGAGTTTGAAGATGTATCTATCGAGATGGAAATGAACAATGAATGTAACGTTATTTTTTCAGAATACAAGGTGTGTCATAAAAGTATCGAGACTGAAGCTGTATTTACCAAGATAGAAATGAACAATGAATGGAAAGTTAATTTTTTCAGAATACAAGGTGTGTCATAAAAAAGTATCGAGACTGAAGCTGTATTTACCAAGATAGAAATGAACAATGAATGGAAAGTTAATTTTTTTTCAGAATGCAAGGTGTGTCATAAAAGTATCGTGATTGAAGCTGTATTTACCAAGATAGAAATGAACAATGAATGGAACGTTAACTTTTTCAGAATACAAGGTGTGTCATAAAAGTATCGAGATTGAAGCTGTATTTACCAAGATAGAAATGAACAATAAATGGAACGTTAATTTTTTTCAGAATAAAAGGTGTGTCATAAAAGTGCCGAGTTTGAAGCTGTATCTATCGAGATAGACATGAACAATGAATGTAACGTTATTTTTTCAGAATACAAGGTCTGTCATAAAAGTATCGAGATTGAAGCTGTATTTACCACGACAGAAATGAACAATGAATGGAAAGTTAATTTTTTCAGAATACAAGGTGTGTCATAAAAGTAACGAGTTTGAAGCTGTATTTACCAAGATAGAAATGAACAATGAATGGAAAGTTAATTTTTTCAGAATACAAGGTGTGTCATAAAAGTATCGAGATTGAAGCTGTATTTACCACGACAGAAATGAACAATGAATGGAAGTTAATTTTTTCAGAATACAAGGTGTGTCATAAAAGTAACGAGTTTGAAGCTGTATTTACCAAGATAGAAATGAACAATGAATGGAAAGTTAATTTTTTCAGAATACAAGGTGTGTCATAAAAGTATCGAGATTGAAGCTGTATTTACCAAGATAGAAATGAACAATGAATGGAACGTTAATTATTTTCAGAATACAAGGTGTGTCATAAAAGTAACGAGTTTGAAGCTGTATTTACCAAGATAGAATGAACAATGAATGGAAAGTTAATTATTTTCAGAATACAAGGTGTGTCATAACCTCGACATCAGCACAATAAACATCCATTTTCTATAGCATCCCGTGTTTGTCTACCTTTCTCCATATATATATATATATATATATATATATATATATATATATATATATATATACACATACGTATATATACACATACATATGTACATATACATATATATACATACATTATAATAGAAAAGTTGCAGAAACACACACAACCTATCAAATATCGGACATATTCTGCCAAAATAATAACTCAATGCCTGAAGAAGACAACAGATTAGAAACACGTGTCGCATATGTAAGATAAAAAGAATTAAAATATTTTTTCTGAGAACATAATACATTTTGCGGACCTTCTTTTTCATAAAATATATACATACATATACACATATATATATACATACATACATACATATATACACACACATATATATATATATATACACACACTTACACACACACAAATACACGCATATATATATATATATATATATATATATATATGAATACGATACATATATATATATAAATATGATATATATAAATATGATATATATCTATCGTATTTGCCTGAGCTGCTGTTCATATGATACTTAAAAGCTTGTTCGTCTCATAAGGCTGTCCTAATTCGCTTTGATGTTTCCGTCCGCTCAGTCGACAACATTCTGTTAGCAAGAACTGAAGACTGTCATCCCGCTGTTATTCAGAGGTGTTTGGCACATTTTCAGGACAATCGTGAGACACTCGATTTCTTCCGTGTCATAGATTCTTTCAGATCATTTTCACTACGAGGAACGATTCGACACGAAACCCAAGACATCTCCTAAATCATTACCGCCAAAATATATAAGGCCTATAATTATCGATTTGCAAAACACTCTCACCAATCGTATCAAGAGAAAAATACTATTTTACAACCAATGAATTAAGTGGAAATAAATCTGTCAGGAGTATATCTATTATTATACTAAAGCTGAGCTAATCAACTTTTGCTTCCTAAAGGCTTTTTTACTGTTTAGTTTAACGAGACGAAAATTATACTAAATTATTCCTTACTTTTAGGATTGAATTATGTTTGAAAAAAATTCTGTTTTAATTGGTTCTAATTAGTCGTAATTTGCAATTAAGTCAAAAACCGACCAATCTCTTACTTTACTCTGTGTCTATCTCTTTCTTCCCCTCTATGTATCTCTTGACTACATCCTCGTTATATAATGTTAGTTTCTCTGGAGAGAGAGAGAGAGAGAGAGAGAGAGAGAGAGAGAGAGAGAGAGAGAGAGAGAGAGAGAGAGAGCCGGGGGGATATGAAATGTATTTCTATGTTACATTTCCCAAACCCTAGCTTAAACGAGGTAAAAAGCTTACAAAATGATTTTAAGGTTTTGTCCGGTCGTATTTAAAAAAAATTTTTTATTCGCTTTGCTAACTCCCTTTTCCCTAATCTCAATTGTCCTCTCAGAGCTGAATGGGTGACCCAACGGGTCACGTTTTGTCTAGTATATATATATATATATATATATCAAACTTGTTGGTAAACCCTTGCGGTAAGAAAAAACCCGGCAAATAGTTTGATTGTAAAAATATACTACCAAACATCACCTGGGGAAAAATTTTTGAAGAAAAGAAAAAAACCAAGATAGTCGTACGAACCGAAAATAATCGGTTGATACTATAACACTTGCCATAATTCTAATTCTCACTCTAGCCATAAACCTAACTCTAACCCTAACCCTAACCCTAACCATACACGTAACCCTAATATTACCCTTAGCCATAACTCTAATCCTAACTCTAACCCTAGCCCTAACCATAAACCTAACCCTATCTCTAGCCGTCTACGTACCATGACCCTAACCTTGTAACTCTATTCCTCATTCTAACCTTAACCTAAATCTAACCTAACCTTAGCCATATACCTAACCCTAACCCTAGCTATAATTCTAATCCTCACTAACCCAAAGCCTAACTCAATAAACACAACTCGAAATCTAACCATAAACCATAACCCTAGCCACATACCCAGGTTTATGGTTAGGGTTAAAGTTAGGTTTATAGTTAGGGTTAGGTATATGGCTAGGGTTAGGGTTAGGTTTATGGTTAGAGTGAGGATTACAGTTATGCCACAAACCTAACTCATATACCTAACCCTATTCCGATCTCTAATTTTTACTCCAGCCCTAATCCCAGCCATAAACCCACCTCTATCCTAACCTTAACCATAAACCTAACCTAACCCTAGCCATATACCTAACCCTAACACTAACCCTCTAACTGACTCTAAACATCACTAAACCCATCCCTAACCATAAATCTAAACCTAACCCTAATGATAAAACTAATCCTAACCCTATCCATATACCTAATATATCTATATTACTACTAATATATATAATTTCGATTATATATATATATATATATATATATATATATATATTCTAATGAGTCAGATATACCAGCTAATAGTTTCGCCTACTAGCTCACCAGGGCAAGAATCTGACTAAAAAGACTCAGAGCAACAGTACTTTTTGTGGTATATATATATTTTTTTTGTGAGATTATGTGCTTAATTAAAGTCATACCTAATTTGTTAATTAATTAATTATAATTAAATGAATTAGGTGTGCGTATCGGTTTAAATGTAAAGCGTAAACAGATCGAGAAAAAGTCGATCTCTGTATGTACATTTCAGCCATATATATATATATATATATATATATATATATATATGGGACATAGTCTTAATCGATTATTTCCAGTTGGTACGTCTCTCTTGGTCGTTTCAATTATACAATAGTATATATATATATATATATATTCTTTATTCATAGATGAAACTCATAAGTACACAGATACCTGTGGGTAGAAATAGATGTATAACCGCAAGATGGCCGATTTTAAAACCTTTTTCTTTGCCATATATATATATATATATATATATATAAATATATATATATATATATATTATATAATATATATATAATATATATAAATATATATATATATATAAATATATATATATATATATATATATATAAAAGACATGGAGAAAGAGGTATTTACTAAGCTTCGTTTAATTCGGCTCAAGGATATAGGGAGATTATAAAAATGATATTTATAACTGGAAAGAATAAATCTGCTTTAAAAAACATGATTTTAAACTCTGTTGTTTACAAACAGTGTGTTCTAGAATAGAGAGGGTGCATCGATACTACCCCCCAAACAAACACATACTTACATAAATAAAAAAAAACAAACAAACAAGAATAACATATGAAGTAGGATAAGTTGATACTGTGGGAGTGAACTAGAACAATAGATAGTTTTGGAGGCGCGTGGTCTAATGCTTAGAGTCGTAGGAAATGGACTCGTTGACCCGAGTTCAAATCCTGAACGAAGCTATAGTTCACATAGCGCTAATACCCTTGGGAAAGGTATGAATACAACTGCTCTACCTCCTGTTATGGGTAAATAGTAGGGCAGATTGGGCTCTTAAACCTTGGTTAAGCAATCGGTCTAGAAGAAGGAAAACTGAATTCAAACCTGTTAAACTCCGCTTGGGGTGGTCACTACTAGAATAGTAGAATCCTAATTAGTCATCTATTTCACTAATTAAAAAAAATAATAATCAATAAATAATCTAATATGGACTAATCAACCAAGTAGACTGATAGACAAATACAGAGGGATGTTAAAAAGATGTTGAGAGAGAGAGAGAGAGAGAGAGAGAGAGAGAGAGAGAGAGAGAGAGAGAGAGAGAGGGGTATGGTGAGAGGGGAGAACGAGAGGGTAAGGGGGAAGACAGAGAGAGGTATTTCTTGTCGGACTCGGGAACCTTCTCGAACTCGGGATTTCCGAAATACCTGAAGAAGGCCGGTGGGTACATCAGCCGAAACGTTGTACAGATAATAATAAAGATGAGGACAATAGTCCGAACAATCCAAATAACACTAAATATCAAGCCTCATCTCAAAAGTTCAGATAAATAAAATACAGAGGGGTTTTGAAAAGAAGTCAATAGATGCACACTGTATAAAGTATGGGAACTAAGAATTTAATTTATACATATATAAAAGGCAGTTGTGTGTATGTATGTCCGGAGGAAACTACAAAAATAAAACAATTACTGACAAAGTAAATATATATAGTCGTCGGGGCGGCCTAAAGTCGGTATCAGCCAGTCAGCGAGGGAGGCTATCCCCTTTTCCTTAGCGCTAGACCAAGGAGATTGTTTTAGCATCTGAGGTGGAGCGCCACATCTACCATCAGCTCCTTACTTTACCGCACATATCCATGTGCTACTCATACGCTGAGTTGGCGAGGACCGGTATCGAACTAGGAACCTTGTGGTTTCTAGCCGAACGCTCTACCGACTGAGCTAACCCGGCCCTTACACATTCACTATCACCAGAGTTTGCTTTTTGTGCAAAGATAATGAAAATTGTATTTATATCTGGGAAGATATTTAGAAATTAAGATTTGAATATTAAGAGAAGGGAAAGTCACTGGTGGCGTTTGTGATTAAAACATAAATCAATTATATAAGATAAAAACAATCAATGGATCTGCGAGACTAACTTTTTTTATTATGCTCTTCTACCCAGGCAACGCCGCGTAGCCACTTCTAGTAATTTTTTTCCCCGCCATGTTTTCGGTCTTTTCTTTCTTTTGTTTTTGAATGGCATTTTGCCCGAAAGATTCTGTCTCGAAAGAAATGTTTTCCATTATTTTCATCGTGGTCGTCTTCATCGTTGTCGTCATTTTGGATATTGGGAATTTAATTGCTCGAAATTTTTGGTTTATTGAGAAAATCAAATCATTCCATACTTAAAATGTTGAATTGTCTTTCATTTAAAGATATATCGCCTTTCTGAAAGCTTCAGGAATGATTGAAAACAGACTGATAGACAAATGAATATATATATATATATATATATATATATATATATATATATATATAGAGGGAGAGAGAGAGAGAGAAAGAGAGAGATTTAATGAAATTAAGACAGATAAAATGAAATTATCTCTCTCTTCTCTCTCTCTCTCTCTCTCTATATATATATATATATATATACACACACACACACATATATATATATATCGCTGAAGAGACTTAATAAAGTCGAAACAGTCTGTACGGTGTTCTGCATAGCGAGCCATCCTTTGCCGGGATTCACTTGTCAAGATTATTTTCTATAATTATCGAATTTTATGCGATACATGCATTATAATTGCCTTCAAGCAAAATAAATATATATATATATATATATATATATATATATATATATATATATATATATATTATACACACTGTAAGAGAGGATAATTTGTGACAGAAAAAGCACCAAAAAAAGAAAGGTATACCACACACACACAGAGAGAGAGAGAGAGAGAGAGAGAGAGAGAGAGAGAGAGAGAGAGAGAGAGAGAGAGAGGAGAGAGAGAGAGTGAGGAGAGAGAGAGAGAGAGGAGAGAAGAGAGAGAGAGAGAGAGAGAGAGAGAGAGAGAGAGAGAGAGAGAGAGAGAGAGAGAGAGAGTGCCTTAGGATAATTGCCCAGATCTATTAAAATCCAAGGTTGAATTTATTTTATCGCTAGAGGGAGTCACAGCAGTCGGTTTAAAAATGTCGGAAAAGGCACATTTGAGAGAAGGAAAGAAAGCATGATATTTGCCACGTATCGTAGAGTTCATTCAGTTTGAAATTTGGTGACATTTAGAGAGAAAAATAATTATCCGACATTAAATAAAAAAAAGCAAAACAAAACAAAAAAGTAACAAAGGAATAAAAAAAAAAAACGAAATGTAAAAAAATAAATGGAATAAAAAATGCTACGTGAGTTAAACGCACTGCTAAAATGTATTATCTTATTATAATGGAGATTGTGTGTTTTTCTGTCTGTAACCGAAACTATATCACTACTCAGGTCACAATTTCCTTAATTATTTACATCACATTCTCCATGTTTTATTTTTATTTAAACTTCTATTATTAATAAAATTGTTATACATCATTAATACTATTGACCATATCTAGATACAAATAACAGGTAATTGTATTTATATATACAACAAAATAGCGGTTTACAGTGCGAATGGAAAGGCTAATTTGCATATTGATCTTTAAAATTTGATTTTAATAAATATGTGCTTAGTATTATTGATTGCTAATTGTTTGGTTTTATCTTATTGAATATGAGCAAAAATCTCGGGGATAAATCTTAAATGAAATCGATTAATAAGAAGAAATAACTGTAATATTATCCTTTACTTCCTATTTTAACTAAATAGTTAAATTAGGAAAATTTACCAATGAAAGACGAGAGTAATGGAAGATGATGGAAGAGTTAATTTCAAAGTTGTTCTATTTTTCAATCATAACCCCTCTATTCCAAATCGTTCTATCTGCATTCTTATTCCGTTTCATTATCCTTTCTAATTTAATATGATATTTTATTATATTAAAACTTAAATACTTGCACCCGGAGGGTGCATATATTTGCTAGTTATATTAAATTTGATACCCATCCCACCTCACCCCAAAGGACAAACAAACAAACAAAAACTGAAATCGGAAAAAATGAAAGAAAATAGACCATACTAATATCTATTCTAAATCTGTACTCCGTTATCTCTGAATATATATCTATCCATCTATTTATCTATCTATCTAGCTATATATATATAGTTAAAAATTAATGGTAAAATGAATGAATGGATGAAATAAAAATAAATGAAATGAGGGGGATAAATGAAAAATCCATCCCAAGGGACCCCTCTCAAAAGTATTCAAAGATTTTTTTGAGAGTGGGGTCACTGATAGAAAGTTTTTCTCATCTATTATTAGACTCCTTTGAAGCATCAAGTTAATATAATTATTCTATAAGTTATTAGAGAAGATAAAATCCGACTCTTAAATCTAAGAAGTCCGTTTAGTGTAGAGGTTATGGGATCGGCCTGTCAGCTTGGCAATCCGGTTTCAAATCACGTACAGGGCGGTCTTCCGATCTATAGCTCTGCTGATGAGGCCTAATAGGCCGAAATGTACATACAGAGATTGATTTTTCTCGATTTGTTTAGCCATACATTTAATAGGTATTCCCGCCTAATTCATTATTAATTAATTAATTTTCAAAATTAGGTACGACTCCAATTAAGCACTTATTCTCCCAAAAATTATCGGCAAAAAGCCATTCAAAACAAACCGTGTTTACATATATATATATATATATATATATATATATATATATATATGTATAATCTTGTCTGGTTAACTTCCGGTGAATATTGCTACATTCTATCTATCTATCTATCTATCTATCTCTCTCTCTCTCTCTCTCTCTCTCTATATATAATATATATATATATATATATATATATATATATATATATATATATATATGGAGGATATGTGCTTAATCGAAGTCATACCTAATTTAGAAAATTAATTAGTTAATAATTAATGAATTTAGGCGGGCATATATGTTCAAATGTAAGGCTAAACAAATCGAGAAAATGTCAATATATATATATATAATACGTTGTGCTATATTTATAACTAAATAGTGCTAAATATCTTGTGTAGAACATGTATATCTAAGTTAGGGTAGTGTAGATATGAAGTCAACGGCGCTTGGTAACTGACAGTTTCTCGTCCATGCGATTTTCAAAGCAAATGGTATATATATATATATATATATATATATATAGTGGTACTTTGACTTGCGAATTCATCAAATCAATTTTCTCCATTGAAATAAACAAGAGAATGCGAGATAGAGATAGGGGAAGAACCACACTCAGAGAGAGAGAGAGAGAGAGAGAGAGAGAGAGAGAGAGAGAGAGAGAGAGAGTTGCCAGGTAGCCGTATCGAACCCAGAAACTTGCGATTCGTAGATGAATGCTCCACCGACTGAACAAAACCGAAGAAAATTATGAATAAAAACTGTCAGAAGATTTTCGGGGGGAGCAGAATGAAATTTAGATCGAAGAAAAAACCCCAAACAAACTTTGGTAATTTTCACCTTTAGTTGTTAAAATTCCTTAAAAATAAGGCAATTAGAGTAACCTCCCTTGACTTTCACTTTGAACTAAGCCGGTAGCTATTTTGAAAGTCTCCGTGCGAAATAAACAAATCTTAGAAAACTTTTTCGAAAACAATACAACTGCACGCTTTAACACAAAAATATCATAAAATGTGTTCTTAATAACAATTAAGTTCATTTCAGATAATTTTATGCTAGGAATTTAGCCAACTGACTTTCACTTTGAAACAAGACGGTAGACATTTTGAAGGTGTCCGTGCGAAATATACAAATCGTTAGAATCGTTTCGAAAACAATACAAGTGCATGGTTTAACACAAAAATATCATAAAATGTGTTCTTAATAACAATTAAATTCATTTCAGATAATGCACGATTTTATGCTAGGAATTTTAACAACTAAAGGTGAAAATTACCCAAACCTTTAATATAAGTCATTGCTAAACGAATATCGTCGATTCAATAAAAGTGAAGATGTTCGTTTATAAATAATCTTTTAATCCGTTATTCTGAAAGTAAGAAGTCAATATTAATAATTTCTTAATGTCAATTTGTTCTTATTGTTGGCACTCAGCTTGGGGGGTTCATCGTTGCTCGATTATAGCAGTTTGATAATGGAATCCGTAAATACTGCATTCAAGTTAGCATTCCCATCACGTTCTAATGAATGTGCTTCTTACAGCGCTCGACAGTGAATCAAATTAGGGTAGAATAATAAGAACTACATATTAAAAGAAATAGAAACATGTGTTATTAATAGAAGCGAGGCCATCGCCTTCGTTGGTCACCCTGACATTGCAATTAGTTGTATGGAGTCAAGATTAACTGGATACAAAGGGTAAACTTAACGCTTTGAATTTAGGCTGAAGAATAACGCAAAAAAAAAAAAGACGTCGTAGAAAATAGCGAACCGAGTTCAAATCCTAGACGAAGATGTTTCAATGTAAACTAATACCTTTGGAAAAGTTACGAATTAATTGTCTTCTTGGCCCCCTCCGATCAATCTGCTGGTCACGTCAAGCCCTAGCACCTATATGATTTTCCCAACCCTATTGCCCTTATGGCAAGCCCCAACCCCTTTTTATCATATCGGTGCTAGAAGGCGGTGGCTACGGGTCTACATGTCCTGGGAATGACGTTAAACTCTATCTGATGGTGAGGTTCCAGTTTTGGAGGTGGGAATGTCGAGCACCCCTTCATCACCATTGCTCCCTGGTCCACTCTGACCCGGAGTGGTAGTACCTGTTAGGGTCCCATCTATAGGTTAAATAGAAAAATGTATTTATAAAAAAATTGTATTATCCATTAAGAATTGATTTATTTCAAAACTTTATCGGCATTAAATGACCCACTGAGGTTGATATGCCGTAAAACAAAACAAACCAAACCAATTTTCTTCTTCCCAGTTATAGATCTAAAAAAATATTTACCATATAAGCAGGGTTTGAAACAAGGTCACAAGTACGTGGCATCAACTGAGGGTCGAATTGGCTGTTTTGTGGTGCGAGACTAGCTTGTAACCATTAATGCACGACAGGACGTCTGCGATGGATAAATAGTAGAATAGTTGATTCCAGGGGGCCATCCCCCCAGGAAAACCTGCCTCCTCGATTTAAAGGGACAGTGCTGGGTTTATTGCCCGGTGCCTGAGGCGCCCCTTTAACGTCATACCCAAGACACCACCTTCTAGCAGACATATGATAAAAAGGATTGGGGGGGTTTGCCATAAGGGCAATAGGGTTGGGACAATCATATTGGCGTGACAAGTCGATAGATCGGAGGGGGTCTCTCCAATCGCCTGTTTAGACTAAATACAGACCAAAGTGGAGTGTTACAGGTCATGGACTGCTCAAACTGCACCTCTGCTGAGGGGTAAAATCCACCCAATGAAGCCATCTGTTAGCCGTCGGTGGTTACCCAAGATGCTTAAGTACGGAATCCTTGTGGCTGGGAAGGTTTCCTATTTCTATCTCTGTCTTACCATCAGCTCACCATTTTATAGCACAGATCCAAGCTTTTCTACTCATACGCTAGCGTAGGCCAGTATCGAACCCGGAACTTTGTTGTTCCTAGGCAGATGCTCTACCGACTGAGCTAAACCGTCCCTATATTCTATTTTTAGAGTACTCAATATGTGATAGAGCCTTATATATATATATATATATATATATATATATATATATAATGAATAGAGAATCAAAAAATGAGAAAAGTATTGGCATGAAAAGGTGCTCAATGCTAATAAAGCAGAGCAGTTTTATAATCAATGGTAATATTATGGTTTTACACTCATAACTTGAAGTTTCATGGTAATCCAATCATCAGATGAGTTCAATGGTTGAGATCTTAAAAACCAGCCGTGAAATGGTTGAGATTTTGAAAACCATTGAACTCATCTGATGATTGGATTACCATGAAACTTCAAGTTATGAGTGTAAACCCATACTATTACCATTGATTATATATATATATATATATATATATATATATATATATATTGTAAAAAAGTAAGGTACATTATACTATAAATCAATATATATATATATTGATTTATAATATCATATACCTTACTTTTTTACAATATATATATATATATATATATATATATATATATGGTGCATATTCTTTGATGATTTTTAACGCTATTTCGTTATTAGATTAAAAGACAGAATTTTCAACATTAAGTACCGTCTGCAACACACGACCAGTATTCTTTGTTTTTTTATCACGTGACATTATTTACCGAATAATTCTTGAAGTTTGCCAAATAATTTACTGTCCGAGTAGAGATTTACTTAAAGCTTCTAATGCAATGGAAAATTTGCAGGCATAATTTTCACAATTACTATAAAATATTATTCTGAGATTTTTTTCTCTCATTTTTTGTTTTTTGGCATGTACGAGTTTAATCCCAAAATTAAGGTCTCCAAAGCGCTGGGAACGCAGGGAAGCTGTTCATTCAGCTATTGACAACACTTTTGTGTTTATTGTGCATTCACCTGTGCCTGCCTCTGAGTGCACCTCGCTGCCACGCTCAGTCTTGGTTTGGCAGTCGTTTCTAATGGATATCCCGATTGACGCTACCACCAAGTGTGAAGTTCACGCAATTATTCGGTTTTGGAACACAAAATACATTAAGCCGATTAAAATTCATCGCTAATTAATGAATGTGTATGGAAAAGACATATTGATAGAGGGTCAGGTCCTAGCTCAGGTAAATTCTTTCAGGTACCTGGGCTACAGAGTTACCATCAACAATAGACTAAATGCAGAGCTTGATCTCCGAATTTCAAATGCTTCCAAAGCATTTCCCCGGCTGAAGAGACGAGCCTAGTTCATCAGAGACATCTCCTTGAAAACTAAATGTGCTACAGTTCTCTCAACCCTCCTGGACGGTGCGAAAGCCTGGACGGTACACAAAGCGGATGCCCAGAGACTACATGTCTACTACATGCGTCACTTGCGCAGTATATCAAATGACAATTGGTGGTAGCATGTTTCAAACAAGACCATACTGAAGAGAAATGGAGTCCCTGTCATGTACCACATACTTGTCCAGCACAACCTGAGATAGGTTGACCACTTAAACTGACTTGGGAATGACAGACTGCCAAAGCAGATTCTGTACTCTATAGGAATTTGACCCCTATATTCTTACGGCCTGTGGAATTGACCAAATTAAAATAATTAAGTTTTCTTAAATAATTATTTTTACAATTGTATGTCATGAGTTCAGAATTAGGTAAACAAAAGATAACTGAGCGGCATGAATAAAGGTAAACCACAGCTAGTGGTATAAGACTACTCAGTCAGCATAATACTTCCATATTTATGATGATTGGGACATACCCATTAATGTTCATAGATAGGGTATATGAGGATTGGGACATATCCATTAATATTCATAGGTAGGGTATATAACATGTAGAAACATAGATACATGTTTAAAGTTTAAAATGGTGTAAACATAATTGAAAATAAACGTTTCTGTGATTTCTAAATATTTTGGAGGCCTTACTTTTGGAATTATTCTCGTATTCACATGCAATTTTCTACAGACGCTAGCAGAATAAAATATCTCCCCCCACTTCTCCATCCCCATCTCTCTCCCTCACACACACACACAAATGATGTAATAGTCAGTAGATATATATTTAGGGAATTAATTATGACATCTTTGTTCAATTAATTTTATCTATCAACTGATTTTTGAGGAGGACTAATATCCCCAAAATAGATGAAGACCAATTGAGAAAGAAACAAAAAAATAGATAAATAAATAAATAAAAACAAAAAATAAAACCCAGTAAAAATAGGAATAAAAAAAGAATTTAATCTTAGACTCGTTCAATTACCAATCAATTCTTTTCGTGAACGAATTGGAAATTATTCTCAAGAATTCTGGAGTTTCGCCAAAATTTTCAAGAGAAAATGGCGCTGAACATTTAGCAGTTATTTTCCCATAAAATAACGTATAAACGCTTAATTTTGATTATCCAATCAGAAACGTCGCTATATAGTTCGTCTGAAATAAATTTGACAATTATCTGTCGTCAAATATGGGTAAAAAGTGAGTGAAATAATCTGTGAGGGCCGATTTAGCTCAGTCGGTAGAGCGTGTGCCGAGGTAACCACAAAGTTCCTGGTTCGACACCGCCCCTCGCCAACTCATTCTATGCGTAGCACAGAGATAGGTGCGGTAAGATTAGAAGCTGATAGTAGATGTGGCGCTCCGCCTCAGACGCCAAAATAATCTCCTTGGTCTGGCGCTAGTGAAAAGAGGATAGACCCCCTCGCTGTCAGGAAGATACTGACTTTAGGCCACCCCGACTTATATATATATATATATATATATATATATATATATATATATATATAACTCTTACTAGGCTGAGTAAATAGTTTGGCAATCCAGAGCTACCTAGACTTACGAGTACCCAAACTTAAGAGTTTTCCGAGTTACGAACGAGCTTCAGATACGCTTATGTTAATAAGTTCACTAAAAACATTTAAGTTTCTAAGTTTATTACACCAAAGAAATATTGATAATAAAGAAATAAACATTAAAACATATTACACCACATAATTAATTACATTCTATTTTATTATGGTTTTATACAATACACTGCTATTTTTCTTATTTCAAAAAAAATGTAACAAAAAATTACTCAATTTCCTCGTATCTCAAATCAACTTTCCTACTTGAGATAAACTGAAATACCTTTAATCCGTTCTGCCACGAACGGATTAAAGGCATTTCAGTTTATTTCAAGCAGGAAAGTTGATTTGAGGTACGAGGAAATTGAGTACATTAGATTGTTACTCCCAGGTTCAGTTTGAATTGATGGTTGCCGTGTTGTCGGCATATTCTACAGCCCCATCCGATAAGGAGTTGAATAAGGCAATTTAGCTCAGTCGGTAGAGCGTCCGCCTGGTGAACCACACAGTTCCGGGTTCGATACCGGCCCTCACCAACTCAGCGTATGAGTAGCAGGGTAAAGTGAGGTAGGTAGGTGATGGTAGGTGTGGCGCTCCACCCCAGCCGCAAAAAATCTCCTTGATTTAGCGCACGTGAAAAGAGGATAGACTCCCTCACTCTCTGGCTGATACCGACTTTAGGCCACCCCGATGACTTTACTTTACTTTTATAATAGTAACAGAATCTCATATCAATAAAGGTCCACTTTGACCCGGAGTGGTAGTACCTGTTAGGGTCCCGTCTATGGGTTAAATAGAAAAATGTGTTTATAAAAAAAATTGAGTATCCATTAGGAATTAATTTATTTCAAAACTTTATCGGCATTAAATGACCCACTGAGGTTGATATGCCGTAAAACAAAACAAATCAAATCATATCAGAAAACGAGACAAAAATGTTCTGATTTTTTTTATTTTATTTCTACAAGTATTTTTTTTCTTCTTTTTCCTTCAATACTGGTTCGCTACTTAATCAATATTGATCAATAGCCTCGTTCTGGATTCCCGCCACCTCATCACATCTTTTCCTCCATTGAACAAAACACATACGATTCAACACCCTCGCCCTGTTAAAAAAAAAATTCGAGGCCAATTTGCTCTCAACATCAATGTCGAACCAATTAGCATGGAAGATTAAACAGAAGTGATTGTTGCATTGTTTTCCGAGTTAGACCGAGGCGGCAAGATGAACGAAAGAGGAGAGAGAAAAAATACGAGGTCGTGATAATGACGGTAGTCGACGGCCAAAGACGATTATTTACGCTAATATACCTGCTTGCTTGTTTCTATTGACCAATTAATAGACCAACTCAACACGCTTCAAATTCAAAGATGCGAAAACAGTAAAGAATACGAATAAACAATTAATATATATTATATATATATATATATAGTAAATGAAGAAAAACTCTAAACTTGCTTCATTACAATAATTTATTTCAAACGTATTAATACGGCATCTTCAGGTAATCACAAGAACATGACTCTTACTTGGTAAGAGTCATGTTCTTGTGATTACCTGAAGATGCCGTATTAATACGGTTGAAATAAATTATTGTAATGAAGCAAGTTTAGAGTTTTTCTTCATTTACTAAATTTCTGGCTCTGTCCTTTTACTCACTGGTATTAGGCACATTGAGCTCTCCTTATGGTCTACCTGCATCAGCTTGGTTAAACCACACATGGAAAGACCCTAACAACGGATATATATATATATATATATATATATATATATATATATAAAATGTTGTTCTGGTTCCAACGGGAGAAAATTCAATATTCTATAAAAAAGAAGGTCCGCAAAATCTATTATGCTTTTAGAAAAAAAATTTAAATTCTTTTTATCTTACATATGCAACACGTGTTTCAGATCTTCTGGTATCTTCTTCAGGCTTTGATCATAATATTGATCAAAGCCTGAAGAAGGTATTTTTTTTCTAAAAACATAATACTCGTAAGTCAAGGTCCCACTATATATATATATATATTTATATGGGCCCCAATTTTCGTCGAAATAAATTTATTATGGGATTACTGTATTGAGTTCTTCCTTTATTGATATATATATATATATATATATATATATATATATATATATATAACTTAGTTTAGCTAAATTGAGAAACTGAGAATCACCAAGCACCGTTGAATTTGTGTCTTTGCTACCCTAACACACACACTCACACACACACACACACATATATATATATATATATATATGTACACTTACACACAGACACATACACACACACACTCACACACACACACTCGTTTCACGTCTTATCAGTGTGGCTAGACACAGCAACTAACTCCGCTCACTAGCGAAATCAGACTGATTTTTCACATACCTAACTATATATATATATATATATATATATATATATATATATATACGTATCATGTATTGGCTTCGTGAACGTTGACTGCAGGCACGTTTCTGCTAGACGTGGTCACAGGGACGGCAGCTGAAGGTCTGCTCATATTTTGATGGCATAGCGTTGTGGTACTTCCTCCTCCACGTTTTAACCTCGAGGATGGCCCTGCGGGTGTTTTCAAGGGAGAAGCCAACATGGTTTGTGGTTAGGCCCCAGGTGTCATGGTTCTCGGCTAGGCTGGTCGATGTGACTAGCAAAAACGAATTTATAAAAGCAGTCATTGTATCGTTACTTTAGTTACCCCTCTGTCGCAATGGCCAGCAGAGCGTTCACTGTACAGTGTGATCTTAGATAGGGGTTGAATATTCACCCTGGAGACGTGTTCTGGAACTTCAGTAACATGGCCTTGATACCGTGCCGTTGATATTTTCCAATATATATATATATATATATATATATATATATATATATATATGAAGAAAGAAAGTGAATCCGACGGTATGTAGTATATTAGGAAAAATGAAAAAACACAGGTTTAAATGGGTTAAGTGGTGAGTTTATTGGCCGACACTGCAGTGTTTCGATCTATTAATTAGATCATCTTCAGGGCATTTGTTGGTATATGGAAGGTGATAAGAAATTCTTTATCACAGAATAACGAGAAAAGCGAGTGGTAGTTATTGTTATTAAGTCTGTTTAAAATTTTTTCCCTCTTTTTTCAAACCTCAAAAATTTTTCTCTTTTTTTCAAACCTCAAAATTTTTTAAACAAATAATTTCTTATCACCTTCCATATACCAATAAATGCCCTGAAGATGATCTAATTAATAGATCGAAACACTGCAGCGTCGGCCAATAAACTCACCACTTAACCCATTTAAACCTGTATTTTTTCATTTTCCTAATATACTACATATATATATATATATATATATATATATATATATATATATATAAGGTGTGTCATAAAAGTATCGAGATTGAAGCTGTATTTACCAAGATAGAAATGAACAATGAACGGAACGATATTCTTTTCAGAATACAAGGTGTGTCAAAAATTACAAAAAGTCTCGATACCCTTGTTTATATCTATCTATCTTTATCTCTCTTTCTTTCACTTTATATATATATATATATATATATATATATATATATACATATATATATGGAAAATATTAATGAAAATTTGCGATTGTCTGATAATTTTTGAATATACAAGATTGACTTATTTATAGAGTCAAAATGCAAACGTATGCATTAAAACTGTCAGTTTCACGTCTTTTTTGTCTAAAAAAATGTTTTCATTAATCGTAAAAACGTTTGATATATTTACATTTTATAAACACACACATATATAAACGCATATATATGTACATATACATATATATACATATATATAGAAATGTATATATGCATATATATATATATATACATATATACACACCTATATATTCATATATACATATTCATATATACATATATATGTATACATATATTCATATACATATACATACATATATACAAATACCTATATGCATATACATATATATACATAAATTTATACATATATATATATATATATATATACATACATATACACAAATACCTATATGCATATACATATATATACATAAATTTATACATATATATATACATACATATACACATACATTGATATATTCTTGTATATATACATATAAATATACTTATGTATATTTATATGAATATACATATATACAGATACAAATATACCCTATTTACTCCCATATACACACACACATATATATATACATACACGTATATGATATTATGTATATATGTATATTTATATGTGTATATGTTTACATATATGTCTCTCTCTATATATATATATATGAGTATATATTTGTATATATATATATCAATGTATATATATGTATATGGGAGAAATAGGAAATTAATCCGACAGTATGTAGAGAAAGGTAGAAAAACACAGGATGTTATAAAAATGTTCTTACCTACAAGAAACATCCATTTTCTACAACATCCCGTGTTTGTCTACCTTTCTCCACATATATGTATATATAAGTATACATATATGTGTATATATATATATATATACTTGCTGTTCAATGAATAAATTGATTCTCAATGTACATTGCTATGTAACACTATGTTAACATATGTTTACATATATGTCTATATATATATATATATATATATAAATATATATATGTATATATATCAATGTATATATATTTATATATAAGTATACATATATGTACATACGTATATATACATAGATATATGTGTATATGTTTATATATATATATATATATATATATATTATATATACTTGCTGTTCAATGAATAAATTGATTCTCAATGTACATTGCTATGTAACAGTATGTATATTGTTTTAAATTGCATTCTTGCGTGTTGAACCAGATTTTTTTACGCTCCTTTGTTCTGCCAACAGTTGATTCCATCATGTCTAATAGCATCTTTTATAAATATGTAAGAATAAAAAAAGATCATTTTTATTCTGTCGACAGTAGGAACTATTTAGATGAAATCACTGACTTGAATGAAAAGCCAGCTGCATGGTGAGAAGTCGTCTCTACGAGGTATAGCTGAAAAGTTCTCGGTCCGACCACGAAGGGAATGTCGTAAAGCCATGAAGTTAACCTGCTATTCCATATATTCAACATTCAGTTCAATATAGCATATCATTTCTCAGCCCTATAAAAGAAAATCTATAACAATCAATAGTCTAAACCAGGGATCACCAAACTTTTTCACGGTGGGCCGGATAATTGAAAAAATAACGAGCGCGGGCCGCATTATTATTGTGTTCATTACTTGCTAGCTCGAACGAAAGCTCTGAGAAAAAGATATAAAACAAAATATATCTGTCCATGTTATATTCATAGATGAGTGGTGTAAGATGCACAAAAACAAATTTAACCAACATATTCATTTTCAAAACATTACCAAAGAACGCAACATTAGCAGAAAGGTTTAGTGAGATTTCTAAAACTGAAGTTTCCCTTTCAAGATATCGTCAATGTTTGGTTTGGAATTACTACATCCAATCAAGAGAATTGCTTTCAAATCTTCATTAGTCACATTTCGTTCGATGGTTTGATTCCGTAATCAAGCCAATGAGGATTTAATAAGCTTAACATCTTATTATAATGGAGATAGTGTGTTTTTTCTGTCTGTAACCGAAACTATATTCCTACTCAAGTCACAATTCTCTTAGTTATTGACATCACATTCTCCATGATTTTAGTTTTATCTAAACCTCATTTATTAATAAAATTGTCTTACAATATTAATACTGTTAACTATGTCTACATACTGAAAACATGCAATTATATTTATATATACAACAAAATAGCGGTTTACAGTGTGAACGGGAAGGCTAATTTGCATATTAATATTAAAAAATCGAATTTAATAAATATGTGCTTAGTATTATTGATTTCTAACTGTTTGGTTCTATTTTAATGAATATAAGCAAAAATCTCTTCAATAAATCTTAAATGAAATCCATTAACAAGAAAAAATAACTGTCATTTTATTCTTTACTTCCTCTTTTAACTAAATACTTAAATTAGAAAAAATAACAATGAAAAACGAGAGTGATGGAAGTGTAAGTTTCAGTTGTTCTATTTTTCGATTATACCCCCTTCTGTTTCAAATCATTTTATCTGCATTCTTATTTAGTTTCATTAGCCTTTCTAATTTAATACAATATTCTATTACATTAAAACTTAAATACTTGCACCCGGAGGGTGCATATATTTGCTAGTGATATTGAATATATTTAATGGTATCAGAACGGCTTGCGTTCCGTAAGTTTTAACAAACAAATTCAAGTACCGTCGGCGGGCCTGATAAAATGCCTTCGTGGGTCGGATCCGGCCCGTGCGCCTTAGTTTAGTGAGCTCTGGTCTAAATTCTGGTGGTATCTTGATTTCCGAGTTTAATTTGTTCCACTTACAACACAATTTCCTCGTATATCAAATCAATTTTCCACATAGAAATACACTGAAATGCAACTGATCCGTTCCAGTATCCCGCCAAACACATTTATTTATTTTGTTACATTTTTTGAATTTGATACATTGCACTGTATTGCATGAAAACATAATAAAATAGAAAAATTAAAATAATATGGCTCTAAAAATTGAATTTAGATGAGATACTTCTCAGACATTTGGTTGCTTGTTTGGTGTTTAAGGGCATATCAACCATTGTGGGTTATTCAACCCCAAATCATATTTAAAAAAAAATATAGATGATTTGTTTAAGAATTAATTTTCATTAACCCTATGTGTATCAATATATTGGTAGAAGTGATCTTCATTAACTTCGTATGTATTAATAAACTGGTAAAAATGATTTTCATTAAATTCATAAATTGGTAGAAATAATTTTCTTCAACTTCATGTGTATCAATGGATTGGTAGAAATAATTTTTATTAACTTCATGTGTCTTAATGGATTGGTAGAAATAATTTATTAACTTCATGTGTCTTAATGGATTGGTAGAAATAATTTATTAACTTCATGTGTCTTAATAAATTGGTAGAAATAATTTATTAACTTCATGTGTCTTAATAAATTGGTAGACATAATTTTCATTAAATTCATGTTTATCAATAAATTAGTACAAATAATTTTCATTAACTTCGTGTGCGTTAATAACTGGTAGAAATAATTTTCATTACCATCATGCGTATAAAAACATTGGTAGAAACAATTTTTATGACATTCATGTGTATTAATAAATAATTAGAAATAATTTTCATTAACTTCTTATGTATTGATGAATTGGTAGAAATAATTTTCATTAACTTCTTATGTATTGATGAATTGGTAGAAATAATTTTCATTAACTTCTTATGTATTGATGAATTGGTAGAAATAATTTTCATTAACTTCTTATGTATTGATGAATTGGTAGGAATAATTTTCATTAACTTCTTATGTATTGATGAATTGATAGAAATAATTTTCATTAACTTCTTATGTATTGATGAATTGGTAGAAAATAATTTTCATTAACTTCTTATGATGATTGGTAGAAATAATTTTCATTAACTTTTATGTATTGATGAATTGGTAGAAATAATTTTCATTAACTTCTTATGTATTGATGGTAGAAATAATTTTCTTCTTATGTATTGATGAATTGGTAGAATAATTTTCATTAACTTCTCATTAACTTCTTATGTATTGATGAATTGGTAGAATAATTTTCATTAACTTCTTCATTAACTTCTTATGTATTGATGAATTGGTAGATAATTTTCATTAACTTCTTATGTATTGATGAATTGGTAGAAATTTTTCATTAACTTCTTATGTATTGATGAATTGGTAGAAATAATTTTCATTATGTACATTAACTTCTTATGTATTGATGAATTGGTAGGAATAATTTTCATTAACTTCATTATTCTTATGTATGATGAATTGGTAGAAATAATTTTCATTAACTTCTTATGTATTGATGAATTGGTAGAAATAATTTCATTAACTTCTTATGTATTGATGAATTGGTAGAAATAAATTTTCATTAACTTCTTATGTATTGATGAATTGGTAGAAATAATTTTCATTAACTTCTTATGTATTGATGAATTGGTAGAAATAATTTTCATTAACTTCTTATGTATTGAATGAATTGGTAGAAATAATTTTCATTAACTTCTTATGTATTGATGAATTGGTAGAAATAATTTTCATTAACTTTCTTATGTATTGATGAATTGGTAGAAATAATTTTCATTAACTTCTTATGTATTGATGAATTGGTAGAAAATAATTTTCATTAACTTCTTATGTATGATGAATTGGTAGGAATAATTTTCATTAACTTCTTATGTATTGATGAATTGGTAGAAATAATTTTCATTAACTTCTTATGTATTGATGAATTGGTAGAATAATTTTCATTAACTTCTTATGTATTGATGAATTGGTAGAAATAATTTTCATTAACTTCTTATGTATTGATGAATTGGTAGAAATAATTTTCATTAACTTCTTATGTATTTGATGAGATTGGTAGAAAAAATAATTTTCATTAACTTCTTATGTATTGATGATTGGTAGAAATAATTTTCATTAACTTCTTATGTATTGATGAATTGGTAGAAATAATTTTCATTAACTTCTTATGTATTGATGAGGTAGGAATAATTTTCATTAACTTCTTATGTATTGATGAATTGGGTAGATAATTTTCATTAACTTCTTATGTATTGATGAATTGGTAGAAATAATTTTCATTAACTTCTTATGTATTGATGAATTGGTAGAAATAATTTTCATTAACTTCTTATGTATTGATGAATTGGTAAAATAATTTTCATTAACTTCTTATGTATTGATGAATTGGTAGAAATAATTTCATTAACTTCTTATGTATTGATGAATTGGTAGAAGAGAAATAATTTTCATTAACTTCTTATGTATTGATGAATTGGTAGAAATAATTTTCATTAACTTCTTATGTATTGATGAAATTGGTAGAAATAATTTTCATTTAACTTCTTATGTATTGATGAATTGGTAGAAATAATTTTTCATTAACTTCTTATGTATTGATGAATTGGTAGAATAATTTTCATTAACTCTTATGTATTGATGAATTGGTAGAAAATAATTTTCATTAACTTCTATGTATTGAGAATTGTAGAAATAATTTTCATTAACTTCTTATGTATTGATGAATTGGTAGAAATAATTTTCATTAACTTCTTATGTATTGATGAATTGGTAGAAATAATTTTCATTAACTTCTTATGTATTGATGAATTGGTAGAAATAATTTTCATTAACTTCTTATGTATTGTGAATTGGTAGAAATAATTTTCATTAACTCTTATGTATTGATGAATTGGTAGAAATAATTTTATTAACTTCTTATGTATTGATGAATTGGTAGAAATAATTTTCATTAACTTCTTAATGTATTGATGAATTGGGTAGAAATAATTTCATTAACTTCTTATGTATTGATGTAATTGGTAGAAATAATTTTCATTAACTTCTTATGTATTGATGAATTGGTAGAAAAATTTTCATTAACTTCTTATGTATTGATGAATTGGTAGAAATAATTTTCATTAACTTCTTATGTATTGATGATTGGTAGAAATTTTTTCATTACTTCTTATGTATTGATGAATTGTAGAAATAATTTTCATTAACTTTTATGTATTGATGAATTGGTAGAATAATTTTCATTAACTTCTTATGTATTGATGATTGGTAGAAATAATTTTCATTAACTTCTTATGTATGATGAATTGGTAGAAATAATTTTCATTAACTTCTTATGTATTGATGATTGGTAAAATAATTTTCATTAACTTCTTATGTATTGATGAATTGGTAGAAATAATTTTCATTAACTTCTTATGTAATTGATGAATTGTAGAAATAATTTTCATTAACTTTCTTAATGGTTTGATGAAATGGTAGAAAATAATTTTTCATTAACTTCTTTTGTATTGATGAATTG
>CM042153.1:107968677-107978677 GCA_023376005.1 Doryteuthis pealeii
AAAAAAGAGAAGGATTGTATTATTGTCGGACTCGAACCTTCTCGAACTCGGGAACCTTACGAAATTACCTGAAGAAGGCAGGGTGAGTACATCGGCCGAAACGTTGTACAGATAACAATAAAGAGGAAGTACAATAGCCCGAACATATCCAATAACACTAAATATCAAGCCTCATCTCAAAAGTTCAGAGAAAATAAATACAGAGGGGTTTTGAAAAGAAAGTCAATAGATGCACACTGTATAAAGTATGGGAACTAAGGAATTTAATTATATACATATATAAAAAGCAGTTGTGTGTATGGTATGTTCCGGAGGAAACTACAAAAATAAAACAATCACTGACAAAGTAAATATATATAGTCGTCGGGGCGGCTAAAGTCGGTATCAGCCAGTCAGCGAGGGAGGCTATCCCCTTTTCATAGCGCTAGACCAAGGAGATTGTTTAGCATCTGAGGTGGAGCGCCACACCTACCATCAGCTCCTTACTTTACCGCACAGATCCCTGTGCTACTCATCGCTGAGTTGGCGTGGCGGTATCGAACTAGGAACCTTGTAGTTTCTAGCCGAACGCTCTACCGACTGAGCTAACCCGGCCTTACACATTCACTATCACCAGAGTTTGCTTTTGTGCAAAGATAATGAAGATTGCATTTATATCTGGGAAGATATTAGAAATTAGGATTTGAATTGTAAGAGAAGGGAAAGTCATTGGTGGCGTTTTGTGATTAAAACATAAATCAATTATGTAAGAAAAAACAATCATGGATCTGCGAGACTAACTTTTTTATTATGCTCTTCTACCCAGGCAACGCCGGGTAGCCACTTCTAGTAATTTTTTTCAAGCCATGTTTTCGGTCTTTTCTTTCTTTTGTTTTTGAATGGCATTTTGCCCGAAAGATTCTGTCTCGAAAGAAATATTTTCCATTATTTTCATCGTGGTCGTCTTCATCGTGGTCGTCATTTTGGATATTGGAAATTTAATTGCTCGAAATTTTTGGTTTATTGAGAAAATCAAATCATTCCATACTTAAAATGTTGAATTGTCTTTCATTTAAAGATATATCGCCTTTCTGAAAGCTTCAGGAATGATTGAAAACAGACTGATAGACAAATGAATATATATATATATATATATATATATATATATATATATATAGAAGAGAGAGAGAGAGAGACAGAGAGAGATTTAATGAAATTAAGACAGATAAAATGAAATTCTCTCTCTCTCTCTCTCTCTCCTCTCTCTCTCTCTCTTCTCTCTATATATATATATATATATATATATATATATATATATATATATATATATATATATATATATCACACACACACACATATATATATCGCTGAAGAGACTTAATAAAGTCGAAACAGTCTGTACGGTGTTCTGCATAGCGAGCCATCCTTTGCCGGGATTCACTTGTCAAGATTTATTTCTATAATTATCGAATTTTATGCGATACATGCATATAATTGCCTTCAAGCAATATATATATATATATATATATATATATATATATATTATATATATATATACACTGTAAGAGAGGATAATTGTGACAGAAAAGCACAAAAAAAAGAAAGGTATACCAGCACACACACATATGAGAGAGAGAGAGAGAGAGAGGGGGGAAAGAGAGAGAGAAATAGGGGGTGAGAGAGAAGGGGGAGGGGTGAGAGAGAAAGGGTGGCGGAGAAGAGAGAGAGAGAGAGAGAGAGAGAGAGAGAGAGAGAGAGAGAGAGAGAGAGAGAGAGAGAGAGAGAATGCTTTAGGATAATTGCCCAGATCTATTAAAATCCAAGGTTGAATTTATTTTATCGCTTGAGGGAGTCACAGCAGTCGTTTTAAAAATGTCGGAAAAGGCGCATTTGAGAGAAGGAAAGAAAGCATGATATTTGCCACGTATCGTAGGGTTCATGCAGTTTGAAATTTGGTGACATTTATTGAGAAAAATAATTATCCGACATTAAATAAAAAAAAAGCAAAACAAAACAAAAAAAGTAACAAAGGAATAAAAAAATAAAAAAAACGAAATGTAAAAAAATAAATGGAATAAAAAATGCTACGTGAGTTAAACGCACTGCTAAAATGTATTATCTTATTATAATGGAGATTGTGTGTTTTTCTGTCTGTAACCGAAACTATATCACTACTCAGGTCACAATTTCCTTAATTATTTACATCACATTCTCCATGATTTTATTTTTATTTAAACTTCTATTATTAATAAAATTGTTATACATCATTAATACTATTGACCATATCTAGATACAAATAACAGGTAATTGTATTTATATATACAACAAAATAGCGGTTTACAGTGCGAATGGAAAGGCTAATTTGCATATTGATCTTTAAAATTTGATTTTAATAAATATGTGCTTAGTATTATTGATTGCTAATTGTTTGGTTTTATCTTAATGAATATGAAAAAAATCTCGGGGATAAATCTTAAATGAAATCGATTAATAAGAAGAAATAACTGTAATATTATCCTTTACTTCCTATTTTAACTAAATAGTTAAATTAGGAAAATTACCAATGAAAGACGGAGTAATGGAAGATGATGGAAGAGTTAATTTCAAAGTTGTTTCTATTTTCAATCATAACCCCTCTATTCCAAATCTTTCTATCTGCATTCTTATTCCGTTTCATTATCCTTTCTAATTTAATATGATATTTTATTATATTAAAACTTAAATACTTGCACCCGGAGGGTGCATATATTTTGCTAGTTATATTAAATTTGATACCCATCACACCTCACCCCAAAGGACAAACAAACAAACAAAAACTGAAATCGGAAAAAATGAAAAAAAATAGACCATACTAATATCTATTCTAAATCTGTACTCCGTTATCTCTGAATATCTATCTATCCATCTATTTATCTATCTATCTAGCTATATATATATAGTTAAAAATTAATGGTAAAATGAATGAATGGATGAAATAAAAATGAATGAAATGATGGGGATAAATGAAAAATCCATCCCAAGGGACCCTTCTCAAAACTATTCAAAGATTTTTTGAGAGTGGGGTCCCTGATAGAAAGTTTTCCTCATCTATTATTAGACTCCTTTGAAGCATCAAGTTAATGTAATTATTGTATAAGTTATTAGAGAAGATAAATCCGTCTCTTACCTTTGTAATATCCGTTGAGAATGGGTTTGAATGTATATATATATATATATATATATATAATTATATATATATATATTGTATGTATAATCTTGTCTGGTTAACTTCCGGTGAATATTGCTACATTCTATCTATCTATCTATCTATCTATATATATATATATATATATATATATATATATATATATATATAATATGGAGGATATGTGCTTAATCGAAGTCATACCTAATTTAGAAAATTAATTAGTTAATAATTAATGAATTTAGGCGGGCATATATGTTCAAATGTAAGGCTAAACAAATCGAGAAAATGTCAATATATATATATATATAATACGTTGTGCTATATTTATAACTAAATAGTGCTAAATATCTTGTGTAGAACATGTATATCTAAGTTAGGGTAGTGTAGATATGAAGTCAACGGCGCTTGGTAACTGACAGTTTCTCGTCCATGCGATTTTCTAAGCAAATGGTATATATATATATATATATATATATATATATATATATATATATATATATATACAGTGGTACTTTGACTCGCGAATTCATCAAATCAATTTCTGCATTGAAATAAACAGAGAATGTGAGATAGAGATAGGGGAAGAACCACACTCACAGAGAGAGAGAGAGAGAGAGAGAGAGAGAGAGAGAGAGAGAGAGAGAGAGAGAGAGAGAGAGAGAGAGTTGCCAGGTAGCGGTATCGAACCCAGAAACTTGCGATTCGTAGGTGAATGCTCCACCGACTGAACAAAACAGAATAAAATTATGAATAAAAACTGTCAGAAGATTTTCGGGGGGAGCAGAATGAAATTTAGATCGAGGAAAAAAACCCAAACAAACTTTGGTAATTTTCACCTTTAGTTGTTAAAATTCCTTGAAAATAAGGCAATTAGAGTAACCTCCCTTGACTTTCACTTTGAACTAAGCCGGTAGCTATTTTGAAAGTCTCCGTGCGAAATAAACAAATCTTAGAAAACTTTTTCGAAAACAATACAACTGCACGCTTTAACACAAAAATATCATAAAATGTGTTCTTAATAACAATTAAGTTCATTTCAGATAATTTTATGCAAGGAATTTAGCCAACTGACTTTCACTTTGAAACAAGACGGTAGACATTTTGAAGGTGTCCGTGCGAAATATACAAATCGTTAGAATCGTTTCGAAAACAATACAAGTGCATGGTTTAACACAAAAATATCATAAAATGTGTTCTTAATAACAATTAAATTCATTTCAGATAATGCACGATTTTATGCTAGGAATTTTAACAACTAAAGGTGAAAATTACCCAAACCTTTAACATAAGACATTGCTAAACGAATATCGTCGATTCAATAAAAGTGAAGATGTTCGTTTATAAATAATCTTTTAATCCGTTATTCTGAAAGTAAGAAGTCAATATTAATAATTTCTTAATGTCAATTTGTTCTTATTGTTGGCACTCAGCTTGGGGGGTTCATCGTTGCTCGATTATAGCAGTTTGATAATGGAATCCGTAAATACTGCATTCAAGTTAGCATTCCCATCACGTTCTAATGAATGTGGTTCTTACAGCGCTCGACAGTGAATCAAATTAGGGTAGAATAATAAGAACTACATATTAAAAGAAATAGAAACATGTGTTATTAATAGAAGCGAGGCCATCGCCTTCGTTGGTCACCCTGACATTGCAATTAGTTGTATGGAGTCAAGATTAACTGGATACAAAGGATAAACTTAACGCTTTGAATTTAGGCTGAAGAATAACACACAAAAAAAAAAGATGTCGTAGAAAATAGCGAACCGAGTTCAAATCCTAGACGAAGATGTTTCAATGTAAACTAATATCTTTGGAAAAGTTACGAATTAATTGTCTTCTTGGCCCCCTCCGATCAATCTGCTGGTCACATCAAGCCCTAGCACCTATATGATTTTCCCAACCCTATTGCCCTTATGGCAAGCCCCAACCCCTTTTTATCATATCGGTGCTAGAAGGCGGTGGCTACGGGTCTACATGTCCTGGGAATGACGTTAAACTCTATCTGATGGTGAGGTTCCAGTTTTGGAGGTGTGGGGAATGTGGAGCACCCCTTCATCACCATTGCTCCCTGGTCCACTCTGACCCGGAGTGGTAGTACCTGTTAGGGTTCCATCTATAGGTTAAATAGAAAAATGTATTTATAAAAAAATTGTATTATCCATTAAGAATTGATTTATTTTAAAACTTTATCGGCATTAAATGACCGACTGAGGTTGATATGCCGTAAAACAAAACAAACCAAACCAATTTTCTTCTTCCCAGTTATAGATCTAAAAAAAAGTTTACCATATAAGCAGGATTTGAAACAAGGTCACAAGTACGTGGCATCAACTGAGGGTCGAATTGGCTGTTTTGTGGTGCGAGACTAGCTTGTAACCATTAATGCACGACAGGACGTCTGCGATGGATAAATAGTAGAATAGTTGATTCCAGGGGGCCATCCCCCCAGGAAAACCTGCCTCCTCGATTTAAAGGGACAGTGCTGGGTTTATTGCCCGGTGCCTGAGGCGCCCCTTTGAGAGGGAATGCCGACGAGGGGAAATGTCAGTTCGTGGGTGGCTCCACATTAATAGGGCCTTGTGCCTAACCCGTACACGTGGGGTACGTGGTAAATATATCTCGCCTTAGTAGGGCATCTAATATAGAAGAAAGAAAAACTTTAAATCTAAACTCCACTTAACTTCACTTCACTTCAATTTAACTCTTTGTCTATTTTAAGGATTAACAGCAGCTCTCCCACTACTGTGATCCTACTGTAAACAGCTTGCAGCAGCTCTTGCACATGTCACTTGTTTACACTGAAAAATCACTACATAAACACCCCTGTCATATTTTGCATTATCTGTGAACTAGCCCTGAGACTAGCACTCGATCCTTTTTGCAATAGGGAACCAGTTGAAGGAAATTTGGTAGGCAAAGAGTTTAGTTATTTCAAATCAATAACTGGCATCTTTATTCTTACAATTGTTATCATTATTCAAGAATTTTTATTGATTACCATATTTTTCGGATTATAAGGCACATTTAAAATCCTTTTATTTGCTTAAAAAAACAACAACAAAAAAAAAACGGCAGTGCGCCCTATAATCCGGTGCGCCTTATGTATGAATCCTGGTTGTGCTTTGGTCTTGTGACCTCGAACCAATTTCTATGTTCACACTGCTGTAATGGAATCACTTGTGTGTTCCCTTGAAAATTGGGTCGAGAAAAAAAGAAACATTCAAAAGGTTGGTAGGGACAGAAAGTCGAGGAATCGGACTTTGTCCAGACTTCTTGTCAACCAAAATTCTTTGAAATAAAAATAAGAATGTCTTTTCTTTTGGGGCAATATGCAGTCTTCCAATTACCCTGAATAGGACTTTTATTAAGTTTTGTTGTGCAATACAGAGGTAAATATTATAGATTAATGGCGATATAGTTTAAGTAAGTAAGGGAAAGATATAAATCCTCACTGGGTGCCCTACTAAACTTTACAGGAGATAATTTACATGATAAAAGTTTTTAACTTTTAAATTACCTCCTACTCAAATTATTACTTTTTTCTTTTGGCTTGATCCTCTATTACAACTTAACCAAGTTTATAACCATTGACCTTAGAAGGAGGTTTAAAATATGGCCAAGTTCATCACCACTGACCCGAGTAGAAGGTTTATCTACCTTTTTATAGGACTTATTCTCATCCAGTCATGTATCTAGCCATACAGCTTAACAGTTTAGTCTGGTGGGAGGAGATAGTTTAATCTATGTGGCTTGTATCATTGGCACCAGTAGCTCTATTCACTAGTGCTTTTATATATATATATATATATATATATATATATATATATATATATTATAATATCTTGGTTAGATGGTTTTCTGCAGCGATATAGATGTAAGGTTGTATAGCCACTTTTCTATTTCCTTGAGCAAGAGGCATATCAATCCTTTTCGGATCATTTAATGCCAAATCCTTTTAGATATCCGGTTACTTACAGTACCTGCTGTTGCTTAAATGGTTATTTTAATCTTGATTTTTTTAGAAAGAATCTTTAAACTCATTATTTTCTATTTAACCCATCGATGGACGCTAACAGGTACTTCCACTCCGGGTCAGAGACGACCTGGGAGTAATGGCGATGAAGGGGTACCCCCCCCCCGCCAGAGCTCCAAATTTGGAACTTCACTATCAGAAGGAGTTTAACGTCATACCCAAGACACCGCCTTCTAGCAGACATATGATAAAAAGGATTGGGGGTTTGCCATAAGGGCAATAGGGTTGGGACAATCATATTGGCGTGACAAGTCGATAGATCGGAGGGGGTCTCTCCAATCGCCTGTTTAGACTAAATACAGACCAAAGTGGAGTATTACAGGTCATGGACTGCTCAAACTGCACCTCTGCAGAGGGGTAAAATCCACCCAATGAAGCCATCTGTTAGCCGTCGGTGGTGACCCAAGATGCTTAAGTACGGAATCCTTGTGGCTGGGAAGGTTTCCTATTTTTATCTGTCTTACCATCAGCTCACCATTTTATGGCACAGATCCAAGCTTTTCTACTCATACGCTGGCGTAGGCCAGTATCGAACCCGAAATTTTGTTGTTCCTAGGCAGATGCTCTACCGACTGAGCAAAACCGTCCCTATATTCTATTTCTAGAGTACTCAATATGTGATAGAGCCTTAGATATATATATATATATATATATATAATGAATAGAGAATGAAAAAATGAGAAAAGTATTGGCATGAAAAGGTGCTCAATGCTAATAAAGCAGAGCAGATTTATAATCAATGGTAATATTATGGTTTTACACTCATAACTTGAAGTTTCATGGTAATCCAATCATCAGATGAGTTCAATGGTTGAGATCTTAAAAACCAGTCGTGAAATGGTTGAGATTTTAAAAACCAGCCTGGTTTTCAAAATCTCAACCATTTCACGACTGGTTTTTAAGATCTCAACCATTGAACTCATCTGATGATTGGATTACCATGAAACTTCAAGTTATGAGTGTAAAACCATAATATTACCATTGATTATATATATATATTATATATATATATATATATATATATATTGTAAAAAAAGTAAGGTACATTATATTATAAATCATATATATATATATATATATATATATATTGATTTATAATATAATATACCTTACTTTTTTACAATATATATATATATATATATATATATATATATATATATATATATGGTGCATATTCTTTGATGATTTTTTTAACGCTATTTCGTTATTAGATTAAAAGACAGAATTTTCAACATTAAGTACCGTCTGCAACACACGACCAGTATTCTTTGTTTTTTTTATCACGTGACATTATTTACCGAATAATTCTTGAAGTTTGCCAAATAATTTACTGTCCGAGTAGAGATTTACTTAAAGCTTCTAATGCAATGGAAAATTTGCAGGCATAATTTTCACAATTACTATAAAATATTATTCTGAGATTTTTTTCTCTCATTTTTTGTTTTTTGGCATGTACGAGTTTAATCCCAAAATTAAGGTCTCCAAAGCGCTGGGAACGCAGGGAAGCTGTTCATTCAGCTATTGACAACACTTTTGTGTTTATTGTGCATTCACCTGCGCCTGCCCCTGAGTGCACCTCGCTGCCACGCTCAGTCTTGGTTTGGCAGTCGTTTCTAATGGATATCCCGATTGACGCTACCACCAAGTGTGAAGTTCACGCAATTATTCGGTTTTGGAACACAAAATACATTAAGCCGATTAAAATTCATCGCTAATTAATGGATGTGTATGGTAAAGACATTGATAGAGGATCAGGTCCTAGCTCAGGTAAATTCTTTCAGGTACCTGGGCTACAGAGTTACCATCAACAATAGACTAAATGCAGAGCTTGATCTCCGAATTTCAAATGCTTCCAAAGCATTTCCCCGGCTGAAGAGACGAGCCTAGTTCATCAGAGACATCTCCTTGAAAACTAAATGTGCTACAGTTCTCTCAACCCTCCTGGACGGTGCGAAAGCCTGGACGGTACACAAAGCGGATGCCCAGAGACTACATGTCTACTACATGCGTCACTTGCGCAGTATATCAAATGACAATTGGTGGTAGCATGTTTCAAACAAGACCATACTGAAGAGAAATGGAGTCCCTGTCATATACCACATACTTGTCCAGCACAACCTGAGATAGGTTGACCACTTAAACTGACTTGGGGATGACAGACTGCCAAAGCAGATTCTGTACTCTATAGGAATTTGACCCCTATATTCTTACGGCCTGTGGAATTGACCAAATTAAAATAATTAAGTTTTCTTAAATAATTATTTTTACAATTGTATGTCATGAGTTCAGAATTAGGTAAACAAAAGATAATTGAGCGGCATGAATAAAGGTAAACCACAGCTAGTGGTATAAGACTACTCAGTCAGCATAATACTTCCATATTTATGATGATTGGGACATACCCATTAATGTTCATAGATAGGGTATATGAGGATTGGGACATATCCATTAATATTCATAGGTAGGGTATATAACATATAGAAAAATAGATACATGTTTAAAGTTTAAAATGGTGTAAACATAATTGAAAATAAACGTTTCTGTGATTTCTAAATATTTTGGAGGCCTTACTTTTGGAATTATTCTCGTATTCACATGCAATTTTCTACAGACGCTAGCAGAATAAAATATCTCGCCCCACTTCTCCATCCTCATCTCTCCCCCTCACACACACACACACACAAATGATGTAATAGTCAGTAGATATATATTTAGGGAATTAATTATGACATCTTTGTTCAATTAATTTTATCTATCAACTGATTTTTGAGGAGGACTAATATCCCCAAAATAGATGA
>CM042153.1:107986177-108016177 GCA_023376005.1 Doryteuthis pealeii
TCGAATTTAATAAATATGTGCTTAGTATTATTGATTTCTAACTGTTTGGTTTTATTTTAATGAATATAAGCAAAAATCTCTTCAATAAATCTTAAATGAAATCCATTAACAAGAAAAAATAACTGTCATTTTATTCTTTACTTCCTCTTTAACTAAACTTAAATTAGAAAAAATGACAATGAAAAACGAGAGTGATGGAAGTGTAAGTTTCAGTTGTTCTATTTTTCGATTATACCCCCTTCTGTTTCAAATCATTTTATCTGCATTCTTATTTAGTTTCATTAGCCTTTCTAATTTAATACACTATTTTATTACATTAAACTTAAATACTTGCACCCGGAGGGTGCATATATTTGCTAGTGATATTGAATATATTTAATGGTATCAGAACGGCTTGCGTTCCGTACGTTTTAACAAACAAACAAATTCAAGTACCGTCGGCGGGCCTGATAAAATGCTTCGCGGTCGGATCCGGCCCGCGCGCTTAGTTTGGTGAGCTCTGGTCTAAATTCTGGTGGTATCTTGATTTCCGAGTTTAATTTGTTCCACTTACAACACAATTTCCTCGTATATCAAATCAATTTTCCACATAGAAATACACTGAAATGCAACTGATCCGTTCCAGTATCCCGCCAAACACATTTATTTATTTTGTTACATTTTTTGAATTTGATACATTGCACTGTATTGCATGAAAACATAATAAAATAGAAAAATTAAAATAATATGACTCTAAAAATTGAATTTAGATGAGATACTTCTCAGACATTTGGTTGCTTGTTTGGTGTTTAAGGGCATATCAACCCTTGTGGGTTATTCAACCCCAAATCATGTTTTTTTTAATAGAGATGAATTGTTTAAGAATTAATTTTCATTAACCCTATGCGTATCAATATATTTGTAGAAATGACCTTCATTAACTTCGTATGTATTAATAAACTGGCAGAAATAATTTTCATTAACCCTATGTGTATCAATATATTGGTAGAAATGATCTTCATTAACTTCGTATGTATTAATAAACTGGCAGAAATAATTTTCATTAACCCTATGTGTATCAATATATTGGTAGAAATGATCTTCATTAACTACGTATGTATTAATAAACTGGCAGAAATAATTTTCATTAAATTCATAAATTGGTAGAAATAATTTTCTTCAACTTCATGTGTCTTAAGCGATTGGTAGAAATAATTTATTAACTTCATGTGTCTTAATAAATTGGTAGACATAATTTTCATTAAACTCATGTTTATCAATAAATTAGTACAAATAATTTGCTTTAACTTCATGTGTCTTATTAAACTGGTAGAAATAATTTTCATTACCATCATGCGTATAAAAACATTGGTAGAAACAATTTTTATGACATTCATGTGTATTAATAAATTGGTAGAAATAATTTTCATTAACTTCTTATGTATTGATGACTTGGTAGAAATAATTTTCATTAACTTCTTATGTATTGATGAATTGGTAGAAATAATTTTCATTAGCCTAATTTGTATCAATAAATTGGAAAGTAGTCGTGGTTATTTTTCCTGACGGCACGGTTTCCCGTTACAGTAATGTGTTTGTAAAATCTCAGCTCTCTGATTGGAAGAGCGTAAAGAATTGTACCGTTTGTTTATTTCGATGAAAGCCAAATATTTCCCTCGGTTCCCAAGAGATTGAAAGATTCGCAGACAGAAAGGATGGTGTCGACGGCGGCGGCGGCGGCGGTGATGGTTTTGTGAGGTGGAGGTGGTGATGAATGTGATTTAATCTTTAATTCTATTTAAAAAAATATTTACTCACGTCAGATTTTGAATATTATACATTTATGATGCTATAGTTATAAATAACTTGTGTTTGTAATCTCTTGAATCTTTCGAATCGCTAGGACAATGTAAACGATCTATTGACCCATACGGATATCGATTGATTGCTTTATTAATTATTTCACTTCATAAATTGACCATCATCAACACTTATAATGAACTATACTCGGCTCGGTTTTCAGTATACAATAACATACCTAACTATATATAGTAAAGTAAGTCGTCGGGGCGGCCTAATGTCGGTATCAGCCAGACAATGAGGGAGTCTATCCCTTTTTCAATAGCGCTAGACCAAGGAGATTATTTTAGCATCTGAGGTAGAGCGCCATGCTTACCATCAGCTTCTTATATATATATATATATATATATATATATATATATATATATAGTTAGGTATGGAAAAGTCAGTCGGGTTTCGCTCCTGGGCGGAGGTAGTTGCTGTGTTAGTCACACTGATGAGACATCAAACGTCAAAACATGGTGTCTGTGGATGATATATATAAGTCATCCACATACACCATGTTTTGACGTTATATATATATATATATATATATATAATATATATATATAATTATAATATATAATATAATATCTCATTATATATTATAAATTTAATTATTAATTTATCATATTTAATCTATTTGAATCTAAAAATACTCATAAAATTTAGTTTTCTAAAATCATTCATCAGTTTTCTAATATAAATTAAAGATAATCTTTTTATTTGTTTACTGATCTATCTAATTAATTTAATATATTTTATTATATTTTACACCTGTAAAAAAAAGCTAAGTAAATTGTTCTATTTGACCGTTTTTATTTTGAATTCAAAGATAGTCACAATGTAGCAATATTCACCGGAAGTTAACCAGACAAGAATAATATATATATATATAATATATATAATATATATATATATATATAATATAATAAAAACCCATTCTCAATAGATATTACAAAAGTAAGAGACGAATTTTATCTTCTCTAATAACTTATAAATAAATTATATTAACTTGATGCTTCAAAGGAGTCTAATAATAGATGAGAAAAACTTTCTATCAGGACCCCACTCTCAAAAGTGTTTTAATACTTTTGAAGGGGTCCCTTCGAAAGGATTTTTCATTTATCCCCTCATTTCATTCATTTTATTTCATCCATTCAATTCATTTTACTATTAATTTTTAACTGTATATATATATATATATATATATATATATATATATATATATATCTTTAAAAGGAAGAAAAAACTCAACACCGTTATTCCATAAAAAATTATTTCGACCAAAATTGGGGCCTTTATAAATCTAAGTTGATTTAACAAAGCTCCCCAAAATCCAGTCTCATCAGATGGGTAATCATCAATAATTTGAATTGCATAGTAGAAAAATTTACTCCTAAAAAATTTTTTTCGCATCTGATGATTGGGAACTTTAGACACATGATTTAGGCTCCTGAAATAGACTATAATGCAAGACATCTAAATCTTCTTATATCTACTATAATATATATATATATATATATATATATATATATATATATATATATCACAATGCAGGTGTAAAGAAAAAATAAGGTAACATGGTGTTGTTTGTTAACCTGTGATTTATTCTCGAAATATTAATATTAAGAATAAATCACAGGTTAACAAACAAACCATTGTTACCTTATTTTTTCTTTACACCTGCATTGTAATAGCCTTCAAAACCAACCCAACAAACCAATATTATACACAATGCTTCAAGCAAATTATAAAACCTTATATATATATAATATATATATATATATATATATATATATATATATACAAATTAGATAAATAAAAAATATATCAAGAATACCAAAGTATACGAATAAAGTTGATATCTGAAAATTACTGATCTCCATTGCAAAATTCGTATTCAAATAAGTATCTTAAGGCAGTGGGTCTATATGGAAAAATTTAAAGAACATCTCAGGCCATTGTAATGTGTCTATTGCAGACCACGCCCTTTCTGTCTATTGCAGACCACGCCTTTCCTTTGTATATGTTGACATCGGTTTCTGTAGATAAGATATTCTGTGAATTCAAGTTGTGTTTATTTGTAATTGCATTATTGCTGTCTATGGAGGCCCTAACATGGCTTTATCAGATTAGAGGAAGAATGACTTTTGTAAAAAAAAAAAAAAAAAACAAAAAAAAAAGACAAAAAAAATAACTTCAGACAATTTGATTGAAAGACTTTCTACTCACTATCATCACATCTTCCCGCATGTTCTTCAGCTCTTCAGGGTGGACAGAATGGCAACGGAATCTATATATATATATGTATATCAATACTCTTGTTCCTTAATCTTCCGACCGTTATCATCCTGCAACACATTCTGGTTAATAATGAGACGGTCCAAATCGTCCAAAGATGAAATGCAAAAATGTAAATACTGATTATCTGGTGTTGCTTATCCACCGAATTCTTATTTCTTATGAGTGACATCACCTCGGCGAAATAATGGACCATTCCGTTTTCATTTCCGTTTTTTGAAGAAAGAAAGGGAAAAAGTGCATGCTACACAGGAAAATATTAAAATAAAAGAAAGAAAGTAGGGGAAATATATATAGAGGGGGTTAGCGTGCGGAAGCGATAACGCTCATCTGTTTCCATCGAACATAATGAAAAGATGAAAAGAAGGAAAGAAACAAAAAAGTGTGTGTGTGATAGATAGATAGATAGATAGAGAGAGAGAGGGGGGTAAATCAAGATTATTATAGGTTTTTGCATTTTGAACAATAGCTCTAAAATAAATATATCAAACGTTTTAATAATTAAATCATCATACTGTAGTATATAAACAGATCCTGACAGTATATATCAATACACTAGTACCTAATTACGTGTGTCACGCTATGTTATCACCTCAGATAAATGCTGAATCATATCGTTGTAATTGCGAGAAAAACAACGAAAAAAAAAACCAAAAAAAAAAAAACAAAAAACAACGTGATACACTTCAGAGAGGAAAAAGACAATAAATAAATAAATAAAGAAAGGTGAAAGATAGGAAGCGATTACACTTATCGTCTGTTTCAACGAAATAGAAAAAAGCAGAAAGAAAGTTATAAAATTAGGGAAAAAAGAAGAGAAAAAGAAAGAAAGAATTTCACTTTTTACGCATTGAACTATTTAGCAATAGCTCTTAAGTAAACCTATCAAACGTTGTAATTGTCAAATTATCATACCGTAGTATATACACGGTTCTCGCTACTTATTATTTTACTCCTTGCGAGTTATTCATGCCAGATTAACTGATATATTTTTCACTGAAGTCTGGGGGGGGGGGACAGCATGTCGCCACAGTTCTCCCGATCTGTTCTAGATATTCTAGCCGATGATATTAATTTAAAAAAAATATTTCTATTGCATCCTGACAGTTATTTTGCTTTATATATAATATATATATATATATATATATTATATATATATATATATATATAATATATATATACCAACCCCTCCACAAAAGTAGGATGTGACACAAGGTCAATTTCTTAGCGGAGTTCAAACAGGTTGAATTCAGAGTTTTCCTTTTCTAGACCGGTTGCCCACAAGGTTAACGCCCAGACTGCCTATATTTATCCATAGCTAGAGGAGTAGGATTCATACCTTTCCCAAGGGTATTAGCGCTAAGTGAAAATGCAGTTACCACATCCAGGATTTGAACTCGGGGCGACGAATCCATTTCCCATGACTTTAACCATTACACACACGCGCTTCCTTCTTTTTGCTTAATATAGACATTATTCAATGGCTGATATGAGTGACCCTTTTTTTTCTGGGGTGATTTGACATGGAATTACCCATTACTAAAATTCTCATTGTGTTTATATAAATATAAGATGTGATCAATACTGTATTTTAACCCTTTATAAATACTTTTAGTAGATAAACTTATGTTTTATTTGTGCATTGTTTTCATTTTCGATTTTCAATTCCATAATGAAATGTGTGCCGATATTGAGCTTTGTATATTGTCAGAATTTTGCAGGCAATATGATTGATACAAGGGAAATGTATTGTTCAATATTTCAAGTATATCCAACCACCAACACAATTCTGATCATTTCTATTGCACTCTGAGACCTTATTCAATAGCGAAACGGGAACAGTTAAAACATAAAAGTGCAAAATTTTAACTGATTTTGCAGGTTCGGTTCTAAGCAAAAACCAATCTATCTTTTTGGTACAAATAATGTTCAATATATGTAAAAGAATAATAATAAAAAATTGATGCGGTGTCACATTGGAATTTTCCGAACTATTGATTTTGCTATATCCTCCAGGAGATATCCGAAAGCTCCACACCAAACGAGGAATACGAAAACTTCGTTAATGCTCACCTAGAAGCAGCAGCCGAGTGCGTACCAACCAAACTAAGAGCAAAACACTCTGGGAGACAGAAACAGTTAGAGAAAAGAGAAACGATATAAAAAAAAAGCAGCCCAACGTAATAAAACAAACCCAACTAACACCAATCTACACAACCTTAGGAAAGCCCAGATAGAACTAGCCAAAACATACAAAAAAGAACAAATAGAATACATACAAATACAAATAAATAATATAAGACAATCGGTGGAGGACAGACAGTCGCGATTAGCGTGGCAAACAGTAAATGAAATTAGCGGTAGGAAAAGTACCTCTAAATCGAAGCTAAAGGCAACCAGCCAAAAAGATAGACTCCAGAAATGGAAAAACCACTTGTAGTGGGCATAGTCGATCCCTCCGACGTAAGCAGCAAATAATCGCCTGTGCCATGCAGGAAAGCCTCGAACGGCACGAGGTGTAATTTACATAACGGCTAAGTGAACTGTAATAAAAGCAGGCAGTTGTTCACACTGAAGCAGAACGAACCAGGCGGTGGAAGGAATGACAGTGTCAACGACGAAGAAAATAGTGTTTATTGTTCGTTTATCCAAGGATTTGAACCAGCGAGATCG
Organism: Doryteuthis pealeii; assembly: GCA_023376005.1. Classification (NCBI taxonomy): domain Eukaryota; kingdom Metazoa; phylum Mollusca; class Cephalopoda; order Myopsida; family Loliginidae; genus Doryteuthis; species Doryteuthis pealeii. The sequence goes on from CM042153.1 coordinate 107,992,973, forward strand.
AGAATTTGAGAAAGAAACGGTGTTTTCTGAGAGTCTGTACCCCGTTAGAAGATTGTCCCGAACTTTTTGTGCATTGGCTTTTCTTCAGAACTAGTCATGATAGGAAGTGCTGATGAAGAGACGAGCTCATAAGTGACGTTCTACAATGGATTCATACACATAAATAGACCCGTGAAAATTTATATTCATTTACTCTGAGCGGACACTGGATGCTGAGTAGAAGACCTATCAAAATCCGATAGAGATGGGTGAGGATAGAGTTAAGGGAATCCGTGTTATCAGCATGACTAGATGGTGATAATGATGAGCTTTGTTTCGTATTGAGAAGTATGGAGCATTTTGTGAGAATCGAACTCACTAACTATAGTTTGTCAGCCTAGCTCGCTGAACTATATCACCCAGGGCGCCCAACCTTCAGGGTAGAGGCAAAAACCTTAGATTTAATCTGAGAACTTCTGTTTTGCTAAGAATAAATATAATGGAAAATATTTTTAAAAACCCTAAATATAAAAAAAACGTTTTTTTTTTTAGAAACATTATTCTTGAATATTGAAAATATTTCTAAAATGGACAGCGGAATAATTCTATCAAGGTTATGAGTAAAAAATCATGTTCTTTAAGGGGAAAATGTTTTATTTTAAAATCAGTTAGAGGCCAGGAATGGAGGAAAAAATACGTGTTTTTTTAATTTCCAAAAGAGGTTAGAAATGGTAAAAAAAACGATTTTAAGATTATGGATCAATATGAAAACAATCAGAGGATTGGAAGAGAGAGAGAGAGAGAGAGAGAGAGAGAGAGAGAGAGAGAGAGAGAGAGAGAGAGAGAGAGAAATGAGGTGAAAAGTTTGGTTGAGAGAGAGAGAGAGAGAGAGAGAGAGAAGAGAAGAGAGAGAGAGAGCAGAGAGAGCAGATGAGGAGGTAGAGAGAGAGAGAGAGAGAGAGAGAGAGAGAGAGAGAGAGAGAGAGAGGAAAGAGAGAGAGAGAGAGAGAGATCGGTGTGTGCATAAGAGAGAGTGTAGTCTAGGGTTAGTGCATATGCGCGCGCGCGCGAGAGAGAGAGAGAGAGAGAGAGAGAAAGAGTGTGTGGTAAGAGATAGTATGAGTGCCTGGGTGGCGTGTGTGTGTATGTTGTGTGAGAGAGAGAGAGAGAGACGAGGAAGATGAGAGTGTGTGATAGTGTGTGTGATAGTGTGTGTGTGTGCGTGTGGCAGAAAGAAGAAGAAGAAAAGAGATAGATAGATAGTTAGAGATAGATAGATAGATAGATAGATAGGAGAGAGAGAGAGAGAGAGAGAGAGAGAGAGAGAGAGGAGAGAGAGAGAGAGAGAGAGAGAGAGAGCGTGTGTGAGAGCTAGTGCCTGCATGTGCGTGTGCGTGCGAGAGAGAGAGAGAGAAGAGAGAGAGAGAGAGAGAGAGAGAGAGCTTTCTGTTTTTTGCCAGATAAGTCGCAGCGTACAATGACATTAAAATGGATCTTATTTTTTGCTTCGATAAAAACACAATTCGAGTCTTATATGATTTTTTCTTTTCTTTTTTGGGGGGGCGGGGGGGGGGGGCTTGTTCTCCCTAATCCGCCACTGTAACGACCTCCGACACAACACAGCCTCCTCCGTGTCTATCTTTGTTTACGTAGCATGAAATTATTGACTTTCTACGAATATCTCATTTTTGATTTGTCGTCTCTTTTTTTTCTTTACGATTGGCATAGTTTTATATTTATATAAACCTACAGATATTTCCAGGTTACTTCGATGGCTCAGCCGGCTTGGAAATCTATAAGTAAAATTATAGCTTATGTATACGAAAGAAATATCAAAATGACCTAGTGTAGTCTGGGGGGAAGAATATAAAAAAAATATTTGATATAAATCAAATACAACATTAAAAAATAAAAAGGGTATCCTTGGCAATCGTAACTCTAAAAATACCTTCCCTATCAACGGAGCTTAGAATATGTTGACTGTATCCCCTGCAGACGAGTAAGACCCCCACGCACCCAAAAAAGGGGGTGTCCTGTGTATAACTCTAAATTACATCTGATAATGAGGCCCCAGTTCTGGAAATCTGGAGAGTGGCGTAGATGGGGGACTGATTCCTTGGGGAAATAGTTGTAAAAGTGTACACAAAATGAGCAGAATTAAAAGACTAGAAATAAGGAGAAACACAATAAAATAAAAATAAAAATAAAAATAAAAATAACAAAAAAACAAAATAATAAAAAGATATAAAAGAAAATAAAGATAAAAAAATCAAAAATACTCTCATTTTATGAGACTATTTGATTGTCATTTGATCCTGAATAGGACTCAAAAGCCGTTGATAGTCACTATCCATCTGACATATATATTTACCCAACCCCTCTGCAATAAGCAGGATGTGACACAAGGTCAATTCTTAAGCAGAGTTTAATAGGTTTGAATTCAGACTTTTTTTTCCTAGACCAGTCGCCATATTCAAGGTTAAAGAGTCCAGTCTGCCCAACTATTTATTCATTGCTGGATTGATGCCTTTCTCTTGTGGGACTGCCTGTGGCATAGTGGCTAACATGCTAGACTGTGATATTGTAGTAAGCCAGTTTGAACGTCAATTAAGTTTACTTTATGACTAATACCATTGGGAAAGGTATAAACCCCCTCATGCTCCCCCACCAGTTCTGCTTAAATAGTAACATTGTCGGTTTAGCTCAGTTGGTAGAGCATCCACCCATGAACCGCAAGGCTCTAGGTTCAATACCAGCCTTCACCAACTCAGCACATGACCGAAACATTCTTATAAGACCGATGGAAAGTTTGGTTGAGAAAGAATTGATTTGTGGAAAGAAGAAAAAAAAAGAAGAAATAGACTATAATGCTAAATCTCTAAGTCTTTTGTTATTTCTTTCCTTATATATTTGCTCTGTGACTCTAACATTAAAAGCACACATTGAGCTCTCAAACTGCGACTTGGTTTTGTTTGAATAAAACTCTTGTTTCGTAAGGAAGATTTCTTCTCTGGACTTTTAGATTATATATATATATATATATTGTAAATATCAATCTTTCGTTATCTCACTTTATGAGGCTATTTGATTGTCACTTGATCCTGAACAGGACTCAAAAGCCATTGATAGTCAAATTTATACACATGACCGAAAGATTCTTATAAGACCGATGGAAAGTTTGGTTGAGAAAGAATTGATTTGTGGAAAAGAAGAAAAAAAGAAGAAATTGCTTGGGGTACACTTATTTATGGTCGATACGTTCGCTCCTAAAATTCGTTCTCATGACTACACAACAGGAAAGCAATGCTCATTTATTTTTTATCACCAAGCCCGTTGCTAGCAGCCACGTCTGCCACCAATTACCGCTGCATTGAATCTAGAACAATCAACTTAGTTCTGTTGTCAAGTAATTGCAGTCTCCACGTCCGCGCAGTTCGCAGATTTCAGAGCACCCCCTCCACCAATCAGCGATCCAGGGAGTTGGGACATATTCTCATATGAATATGACAGCTATACAACGATTTAACTAAAAAATTGATGATAGCAAGTCATGATGTCAACGGGACCACAATGAAAGTGACAAATATTTTATGAGTGCTGTCGATGGTGCTATATGCTGTCATCACTGGCCTAGTTGGGCTGGTTATAAAAAAAGTATTTTTCCTGACCTCCCACCAGTCGAGATTGACACGAGTATTGTATATTGATAAACTGTTGTTTTTTTTTGACGGTTAGTGTAGTTAGATTTTGAATTAAAAGTCGTTGAAATTCAGAATTCGTAGGGTTAGATGATTGATAGTAATAACCTGTAAGTAACCTTCTTTCTGGTTACACACAGACTGGCCTGGGAACGAAGGCCCAGTGCTTACTCGAGCAGTTAGATCGGATATATCGTGATGTAAGCACGCGCCGATTTCGACTCCACCGCGGTTAGTGACAAATATTTTATGAGTGCTGTCGATGGTGCTATATGCTGTCATCACTGGCCTAGTAGGGCTGGGTATAAAAAAGTATTTTCCTGACCTCCCACCAGTCTAGATTGACACAAGTATTGTATATTGATAAACTGTTGTGTAGGTAGATTTTGAATTAAAAGTCTTTGAAATTCAGAATTCGTAGAGTTAGATGATTGATAGGTAATAACCTTTGAGTAACCTTCTTTCCGGTTACACACAGACTGGCCTGGGAACGAAGGCCCAGTGCTTACTCAAGCAGTTAGACTGGATATGTCGTGATGTAAGCACGCACCAATTTCGACTCCACCGCGGTTGAAAATGTCTGGTTCTGAATAAAAATGTGATCACTTAAAATATAAGTCTTGGTTGTCCTGTGTATGACATTAACTTTCAGTTCCAGGAGTTCGGGGAATGTGAAGTGCCCCCCCCCCATCGCCATTACTCCCAGGTTCGTCCTTACCTCGGAGTGGTAGTACCTGTTAGGGTCCCAACTATAGGTTAAAAATGAATTCTAAAACTGTGTTTAAAAAATTGAGTACCCATCAAGAATGAATAACATAAAACGTCTTCGGCATAAAATAACCCAACAAGGGTTGACATGCCGTAAAATCCAACCAATCAACCAACCATACCAAATTTGAATACACAACAAGAATGAATAAAACAAAATGTCTTCGGCATAAAATAACCCAACAAGGGTTGAGATGCCGTAAAATCCAACCAATCAACCAACCATATCAAATTTGAATACACAACAAGAATGAATAAAAAAAATGTCTTCGCATAAAATACCCAACAAGGTTGACATGCCGTAAAATCCAACCAATCAACCAACCATACCAAATTTGAATACACAACAAGAATGAATAAAACAAAATGTCTTCGGCATAAAAATAACCCAACAAGGGTTGACATGCCGTAAAATCCAACCAATCATCCAACCATATCAAATTTGAATACACAACAAGAATGAATAAAACAAAATGTCTTCGGCATAAAATAACCCACAAGGGTTGACATGCCGTAAAATCCAACCAATCATCCAACCATATCAAATTTGAATACACAACAAGAATGAATAAAACAAAATGTCTTCGGCATAAAATAACCCAACAAGGGTTGACATGCCGTAAAATCCAACCAATCATCCAACCATACAAATTTGAATACACAACAAGAATGAATAAAACAAAATGTCTTCGGCATAAAATAACCCAACAAGGGTTGACATGCCGTAAAATCCAACCAATCAACCAACCATACCAAATTTGAATACACAACAAGAATGAATAAACAAAATGTCTTCGGCATAAAATAACCCAACAAGGGTTGATTTTGCCGTAAATCCATACAACCAACAAACTCAATCACGTTCTTCTTTCGGTATTAGACATTTAGTTAAGAAGTTTTTTTTTTCTTCCGAATTTGATTTCCCGCTTTTGATAAGCACAACTATTCTAATCGTGTTACACGCCAAATGATTTGTGAATATTTTTCTTTTCAAGTAGATAAAACTTATCTTTATTGAATTGATCGCACATTCTCCTCAAACTTATATTTGTTCGATCTCCCGGCGGATCGATTAATTCGATTTTGTCGCGATCAACTTTCGAAATCGTTTATTATTTTCTTCGGTTTGTCTTCCAAACAATTTCATAAAGTTATAATCATCTTCCGATTACTGATTTCTCATGGGGAAGAGTGACTTATATAAGCCGTTTTTAGTGGTGTAATGGTTCAAGTCATGGGAAATGGACACGTCGCCACGAGTTCAAATCCTGGACGTGATAATTGCATTTCACTTAGCGCTAATACCCTTGGGAAAGGTATGAATCTTACTCTCCCTCCAGCTATGGATAAATAGTAGGGCAGACTGGGCTCTTTAACCTTGGTTAGGCAACTGGTCTAGAAGGAAAACTCTGAATTCAAACCTGTTGAACCTGTAAATAAATTTATACCAAAGGATAGAGGCGCGTGGTCTAATGGTTAGAGTATTAGGAAATGGACTCGTCGACCCGAGTTCAATTCCTGGACGAAGCTGTTTGCATTTCACATAGCACTAATACCCTTGGGAAAGGTATGAATCTTACTCTCCCTCCAGCTATGGATAAATAGTAGGATAGACTGAGCTCTTTAACCTTGGTTAAGCAACCGGTTTGGGAGAAGGAAAACTCTGAATTCAAACCTGTTAAACTCCGCTTAAGAAATTGACCTTGTGTCACATCCTGCTCGTGCGGAGGGGTTGGTGTATATATATATAATATATATATATATATATATATATGGATGTATTTACCAACCCATTCGCACGAGTAGCATCAGGATGTGACACACGGTCAATTTCTTAAGCGGGGTTTAACAGCTTTGAATTCAGAGTTTTCCTTCTCCGAGACAAATTGCCTAACCAAGGTTAAAGTGCTCAGCTGCCCAAATATTTACCCATAACCGGAGGGAGAATAGGTGGATTCATACCTTTCCCATGGGGTATTAATGCTCTGAGAAACAAAAACAGCCTCGTCCAGGATTTGAACTCGTCTCGCTGTGTTCCTTTTCTTTCGATGATAACCATTACAGCACTCACCTCCATGCAGCGGCTTATATATATATATTTACCAACCCCTCCGCACGAGCAGGATGTGACACAAGGTCAATTTCTTAAGCGGAGTTCAACAGGTTTGAATTCAGAGTTTTCCTTCTCCTAGACCGGTTGCTTAACCAAGGTTAAAGAGCTCAAACTATCCTACTATTTATCCATAGCTGGAGGGAGAGTAGCATTCATACCTTTCCCAAGGGTATTAGCGCTAAGTGAAATGCAATTATCACGTCCAGTAATTGAACTCAGGGCGACGTGTCCATTTCCCATGACTTTAACCATTACACCACGCGCTTCCATATATAATACATCCATATATAAGCTGTCGTATTATGAGGACGTTTTTTTTCTTTTCTTCTTTTTTTAAACAAATTTTTATTCATTTAAATAATCACACACACACACACACACACACGCACACTCACACACTCAAACACATGCACACACACACACTCACAGGCACTCACACACACACACGCACTCACACACAGACACACATATTATTTATTATAGTGTACAATACATTTAAGGTGCAATTGTTACACACTCACACACAAGGTGCAATTGTTACGCACACACACTCACACTCACACTCAAACACATGCACACACACACACACTCACACTCTCACATACACGCACACACAAACACACACTCACACTGACACACACACACTGACACACACACGCACTCACACACACATGCACACACATTCACACTCACACGAAGACACGCACACACATATATATTTATTATAGTGTACAATACATTTAAGATGCAATTGTTACCATTGGTTTCCAAGCAGCATGTTAGCCACTTTTCTTCAAGACAAGACAAGATGCCAAGAAAATTTTGTACGGTCCTGGGGGAAATAGGTAGGCAAAGAATTAAAATAAGAGTCCTGGTAATCTGAGGGGGACTTGCTGTCACTTAGACTAAAGTGAAAACTGCCAATTTTAGCTGTTTTTAAAAACCCGTAAAGAGGAAAATATTTATGTGTAGGGAGAATCAAAATGTCGAGAGCATTTTAAAATAATTGGCAAAAATATTTTCCTTTCTACTAAAAAAACAAACTATAAACAGGAAAAGAAGAGAATGAAAAATATGTGTTTATTGATATATCCTAAAATTACTAAAAGCACAATGTCGGAATATAAAGAAGAGAAAAGAAAGAAATGCCCCTCCCACCCTCTCCAACCAAAAAAATAAGTAAATATAACTAAGTGATTTTTTTTCTTCCGAAAATCATGTTTTTCGTGTTCTTGGTTTACATTAGAAATGAAAAAGAAAAAAAAAGCTATGAAAAAACAAAAAAACAAAAACAAAAAAAAACCTAATTTCTAAGAAGGGATTTTGTTTGGTAAATTTAGTTATTTAGCACGATCATGTCGGCAGTATTGTCTTGAAAATAAATCTCGTAGATTCTCGTTTTATTTCAGATTTTTTTTTATCCAATCATATTTGCAAGTCGTTTTAATCAAGTACAATCCTGCCAATAAAGTCATGTGTAAAAATAAAAACAGATTTCGCTCGGAAACAATATTTTTAGAGCTCACGGAATAATATATAAGGAAGTTAGATATGTACGTGTCGACGTATAACTGCAAAACGGGAGGTCACTCTGATTCAAAATCTTGCATACACCTTGATATCCTTCTAACTAAGAAACACACCAAATTTGGTTATTGATTTTTTACTAATTAAGGGATATAATTAATTAATTAAGGCAAAAATCACCCAACCTGCGGAACTGTCCGTATACCACCTCCTGCTGATAATAAAATATAGTTCGCTGCCTGCTTTTTGTTACAGCGATACAAGCAGTGAAGTTTAATTTTAGTGTATAAAGTTCGCAGTCCAAGCCGTTCAGCTCGGAATTTATCGCCTAATCATGGTCCAATCTTAAAAATATGGTTGGAAAGAAAATAAAATAGTCTTCTAAACATGGAATTTGTATGTGTTTTTATCCATTAAATTATTTTTTACAGCGAGTTAAAAAATAATATTTTGCTTCGGACAGCCTAATTAATTATCTTCACGAATATAAATGATATCTTCATTATTTTTACTCAAAAGCCTAGATCTGATGATAGTGAATGTGTATATATATATATTTACTTTGTCCTTAATTGTTTTATCTTCGTACTTTCCTCCGGACATACAGGCATACAACTGCCCTTTATATATGTATAGATGATAGTGGAAGGCAGTTTGATAACCAATGGAGGAGGAGGAAGAGGAGAGAGGAGAGAGAGAGAGAGAGAGAGAGAGAGAGAGAGAGAGAGAGAGAGAGGGTGTGTGGTGGGGTGTGAAAGTACCACTGAATTTCTCAATAACACCCGTCTAAGCATAATCACTAGTTCATAGCTGAGAGAAGGCAGCAATAGGCAGTGGCATCTATGTCGCATACTCAGATGAAACAATTGAACCAACTCCACACTGGAAGGCAATATATGCATTGGAAAAGCAAAGGCGGCTTTTAACCATTTATCGTTCATATGAAAATCTGATCTCTTCGATTAGATTTTTCATTCAATTTAAAAGAAAAAAATAACTTTAAAAATTTCTATTTCTCTGAATGTTTGAGATGAGGCTTGATGATTAGTATTATCTGCGTTTTTCGGAGGGTATATCGGCCGAAACGTTGTACAGATAACAATGAAGATAAGGACAATAGTCCGAAAAACGCAGATAATACTTTTTAAATTTCATTTTTACTTTCGTCTTTGAAAATATTTTTTCTCCAAGAAATGAAAGTTTTAAGAACCATTTTTTTATGTTGATTTGCTACTTTCTCCACATGGGAGACATTACAGTTCCAAAATCGACCTACCCTACTCTATGGTGTTGTGGACTGTCAATATCTTAAGATTACAGACAAAGAGGATTTTCTTAGGATTGAATAAAAAAAATATGATGCACTCGAAACGCGTTCAGATATATCTACAGATAAGAAGCTAGCCAATTTTGCTTTATCAACTGACCTACATATCTAACCCACTTGCGAGTCACTTTTACTTATATCTATGTATACTAAGTGCATTTCCAGTGCATGAATAAACGAAAACTTCCGGTTTTTCTTTTACCACTATAGTAACGGCATGTGTACAACGAAAATGTCAAAATTCTTTATAAAGATATTCTAAAAATTGGCTCATGAATGCTAAAATGTGTTGGCAAGAAAAGACAGAGTGAACAATGCGGAAGTGTTGGATAAACACCAAATCACAAGTGGCTGCGATATTTTACTACAGATTTCAACAGGAGAAGCCGTGTTTGTTACAATTGATGGGCGGTCATGAATTGTGAACGGACCTGTAGCTAGAAATATTTGAATTAGGGTATGTTGATTTGGAATCAAGGTAGTCTATGGAAAATTACCGGTGACGATTTTAACCTTTTGGTCTCTTGAAAACTCGCCGTGACAGACACGTGAGAATAGTTTAGAGTTAGGTTCGACCGAGCTTTCAGAGAGCTTAGACGTGCTCCGGGGGTGGGTCTCACGCGGCGGAATAATCAATATGGGCTAGAAGAAATAAACTTGATCAAGCAAACCCAAGTCTTGGTGTGTTTATTAAATGAAGAAAAAAAAGCAATGTTAAGCCCGGCTCAGAAGATTGAAGAACAGAAGAAGAAATCAAAACTTAACAGAAGATAGAAGTAAACTAGACTAGAAAATGTATCCATAGATGGAGGGAGAATAGTTGGATTCATACCTTTCCCAAGGGTATTAGCACTATGAGAAACGCAAATCTCCAGAACTTAGCTTTCAGAAATCTTCTGGCGAAGGATCTTTATCCCGAAACATATTAAGAAAATAAATCAAAGGTAGATTAATAACATCATAGTTACCTCATTTTTCTTTACACTTGCATTGTGATAGCCTTCAAAACCAACCACCAAACTGATATAGACACAATGTTTCAAGCGAATGATAAAACTCTTTTATATATATACAAGTTGTGTCATAAAAGTATCGAGATGGAAGCTGTATTTACCAAGATAGAAATGAACAATGAATGGAACGTTAATTTTTTTCAGAACACGAGGTGTGTCATAAAAGTATAGAAAATCTCGAAACTTTTTTGACACACCTTGTATATATATATATATATATGGTAAAAGATAGATTGGTCGCCCCCCCCCCAGCTGCGATTCAAGGATGTCTGCAATAATGATCTCAGGTGTTTTGGCATTGCCCCTTCCAGCTGGGAAAATCTGGCTCAGGACCTTCCTCGATGGCGGCAGAATCTCCGTAGAGTCAGAAGTCACCCTGACGCAACACTATGAAGCTAAGAGGTCTAGAAGAAAGCAGCGGCAACAAAGCACCGGCACACCAACATCTTCAGGGACAGCCTTCAAATGCGAAATCTGTGGTCGAGAATGTTTTTCAAACATGGGACTTCACAGTCACAGGAGGCGCTGTAACTTCAGGGGCACAAAAGCATTATTATAATCTTCCGAGACTGAAATGTCAATATATATATATATATATATATATATATATATATATAATAGAGATATGAGGAACACAGTTATCAGGGTGTCCTACATGTGTTTTATAGAAGTATGATACCCAGATAATTCATTAAAGTGACTGATGATGCCGAGCTCAACGCTCTAGCGAAATATATCCTATATACGTTTGTCTGAGTTTTGTTCTTGTGTTCCTCATATCTCTACCACATTCTGTCGGATTCATTCCAATCCTTCTTCCTCATATATATATATATATATATATATATATATATATATATGCGATAAAAGCTCCCAGTAATCTCTAGCTGGGCTAGAAATATAAAATATCTTCTTGACACTTAACTATGCGAATGGGATGAGATAACACCAGAGGATGGTGCTTAAAACACTTACTTCATCCATAGTCGGTAAACCTTGGATAGATTCCGAAAGCAAGCGATAATAACTAGCGTGCTGGAACGCATCTAAATGATAATCCTACTCTCGAAGCGAAAAGGTTATGTATCGGTCAGCCAGAAGTAAACGTCTACCCTTGGCATTTTGTACATAGCATGGCCATGTTCACTGAAAGAAAATATACGATTCGTTTTCAGATATCATACAACAAAAGGTTGCGGGGAAAAAAAAAACTCGTTTGATAACGAAGGATAAAAGCCGATTATTTTATTGAGATGGTTTAGCTCAGTCGGTAGAGCATCCACAAAGTAAACACAATGTTCTTGGTTCAATACCGGTCTTCGCCAAATCAGTGCATGAGTAGCACTGCTTGGATCTGTGCGAAAAAGTGGAGAGCTGATGGTAGGTGTGACTCTGTCACTAAGACGCAATTATATCTATCAGTTTATCTAAGTCTATTCATATCTATTTATCTATCTATCTATCTAACTCAGTCTGTTCATATGTATTTATCCACATATCTGTCTGTTCATATCTATCTATCTATCATTCCCAGACTGTTCCTATCTATCTATCTAAGAAAAGAAGATATTTTAAAAATACTAGCAAATATATGCACCCTCCGGGTGCAAGTATTTAAGTTTTAATGCAATGAAATATCGTATTAAATTAGAAGCAGACAAAAAGATATGTAACAGAGTGGGGGTATAATAGAAAAATAGAAATGAAACTTACTCTTCCATCACTCCCGTCTTTCATTGCTGAATTTTACTTATTTAACTATTTAGTTAAGTTAGGAAATAAAGAATAAAATGACAGTTATTTCTTCTTGTTAATGGATTTCATTTAAGATTCATTGAAGAGATTTTTGTTTATATACATTAAAATAAAACGAAACAATTAGAAATCAATAATACTAAGCACATATTTAATAACATCACATTTTTAATATCAATATGCAAATTAGCCTTCCCGTTCACACTGCAAACCGCTATTTTTTGTATATATAAATACAATTGCATGTTATTTGTATGTAGATATGGACAACACTAATAAAAAGGTCAAGCAATTTTATTAATAATTGAGGTTTAAATATAAATAAAATCATGGAGAATGTGATGTAAATAACTATGTTAATTATGACTCGATTAGTAATATAGTTTCGGTTACAGACAGAAAAACACACAATCTCCATTATAATAAGATAACAAACACAGGATGTTACGATCAGGAAACAAATTTTAGTGTCAATACTTAAGTATTTCGGTATTTTATACCATCTCCAGGACACTGTTAGGTGAGGAAGTTGATATAGATGTAGTTTCCTTTTTGTGTCGTTATATTAATAGGACAGAATATAAAATACCGAAATGCTTAAGTAAACTAAAAATTGTTTCCTGGTCGTAACATCCTGTGTTTGTTATATTTTAAAAATATTTTCTTTTCATATTGTCGGATTAATTTCCTCATCGTATTTCCATTCTATCTATCTATCTATCTATCTGTCTGTCTGTCTGTGTGCTCATATCTCTCTAGTTACCTACCTCAGGGTGTACATATTCATATATATATATATATATATATATATATATATATATATGTATGTCTGTTCATATCTCCCTGGATGCTGACGAGGAGTTATCAGGAGCGACGACTGATAGGGATGAATAGCGAGAGAGAGAGAGAGAGAGAGAGAGAGAGAGAGAGAGAGAGAGAGAGAGAGAGAGAGAGAGAGAGAGAGAGAGTCATGGAAGTCCGTGCTGTCAGCGCGACTTGATGATGATGATGAGGATGATGGATAGTGAAAAGGGGATAGACTCCCTTGCTGTCTAGCTGAAACAGAGAATAGGTGGTCGTAAGTCAGGGTACCACTGTATTTTTTCTTTGTCGTAATAAATTCGGATACTTAAGTTTTTTTTTAGTGAACTTATAAGAATAAGCGTATCTGAAGCTCACTTGTATCTCAGATTTTAGCTCACAACATTTAACCGGGTGACAGCTCGTAATTCGGAAAAACTCGTAATTTGAGACACGAGTAAGTCAAAATACCACTGCACCTTTCTTTCTTTAGATATTCGACTTGCCACAATGACCTGGTCAGGGTAAAACTGTATTATTTCTTTAGCAAAATGAATTTGGTTGGTTGGTTTGGTTTGGTTTATTAATTTTAACGGCATATCAACCCTTCCAGGGTTATATCATGCCTAGCGGTTGGGTTGTTATACATATTGTGTATTCATATATATACATTTAGTAATTGGTTTTAACAATGTGTTAACATTATTGGGAATCATACTGTATCCCATTGATTTGTTTCATGTCTATATTCTCTGGTATAATTTTATTTCCCTCAAAAAGGAGAAAATATCCTCTATGTTAACATTTTCGAATAGGTCCTTCATATTGTTTGCTTTAAAATAATGTTTTCTGATGTGAGCAAAAAATCTGCATTCCATCAATAAGTGTTTGACTGTCAGGGGTGTTTGACATGTTTCACATTGTGGTTGTTGTTCTTGTTTTTTGGATATATAATGAATTTTTTGGATATATAATGAATATGTTTCACATTGTGGTTGTTGTTCTTGTTTTTTGGATATATAATGAATTTGGATATCTAAATGCTTTTAGTGAACTTATTAACAGAAAGCGTATCTGAAGCTCGCTTGTACTTCAAACTTTAGCTCACAACATTTGACCGGGAGACAGCTCGTAATTCGTAAGTAAAAACTTGTAAGTTGAGACACTCGTAAGTCAGAATATCCGTGTATCTTTCTTTCTCTTGATATTCAATGACCTGTTCAAATTTAGGTGTGAACACGGAATTGCTGGTGAGATTCTCAAGCGAAAGAATCAATGATGGAAAAACATGGAAAGGTAAAATCAATCGATTTTTGTTCAATAATCAATTCCGCTGAACATCGATCAGAATAAGGAAACGATAACGCCTGGAAGCACAGAAAATCGATCGATTCAATCCTGTGAGGTGACTGCCTGCTGAGGGGACTTCAAATGATACCAACATGTTACACAGCTGACTTTTTTCTGGACTGAATTTAGGACAAAAAAAAATCATTTTATGTTTTGTTTTCTGAAATTCAACTTAATCCTAATTCATTGGATTATCAATACATTTATAAAAGGTAGTTAGTGTATATATATCTATGTATGTGAAATAAAATGGAAATGAATCCGACAGTGTGAATATGATATATTGAAAAAACAAAGGATGTTTACAAATGCATGGGCTCATCAGGAGAGAATGTGCAAACCGTTTGGGGGCCTTCCTCTCATCTTTTTTTTTATTAATTCCAACTTTTGACTAGCAGCGTTCTGTTTTTGCTAACGGTCATTTCGTCCCGTCTTATTTTTGTTGAAGACCGATCCACGTGCGGTCGATACAGATATTGCGAGGGTCCTCACATCATCAGTGAGGAGGGCCGGTGTTGCTTTTTAAAACCGTAGAGAGGAAGGCCCCGAAACGGTTTGCACATTCTCTCCTGATGAGCCCATGCATTTGTAAACATCCTTTGTTTTTTCAATATATCATATTCATATCTATGTATGTATATATGTATGTCCAGATTAAATTACGAAATTAAAATAATTAATGATAAAGTAAAAATATATATTCACATTAAATATTACCGGTTCTTGCTTTTTGTGCAGAAATTATGAAGATTTAATTCATATTCACGAAGATATTAAAATTAAAATATACATAATAATAATGGATCTGCGAGAGTAACTTGCTAACCATTACACTACGTTTTTGGCCCCCCTCCACCCATGTAATGCTGGGTATCCGCTTCTAGTCTTATCATAAAGGAGATTATGTTACTTTTTGTCTTTAACGGAAACTACATCACCACTGACGTCACAATTCCCTTAGTTATTTAAGTTATATTCTCAACGATTAAGAAATAATTATTATTTAATCTTAATTAGCATCTTATTTATAAACAATATCTCTATTAACGTCTAGCTGAGTTAGATTTGCCACAAAACTGCCCATATTATTAATGCATTTAAAAATACTGAAATATGTGTTATATATTTCTAAGAAATAACGATTTACAGTATAGGATGGGAATAATTCGCATAATGATTTTAACAAAACTGGGTTTAATAAATAATTATTAGCTGTAACCGATTTCTAATACTATGATGTTATTCTCAAGCGTAGGTTGGTTGATTGATTTTAACGGCATATCAACCCGTCTGAGGTGATGTCATGCCTAATGGTTAGGAAGTTATACATATTGTGTATTTATACTTTTCTAGCATAAATATAAATACACAACATATATTACTCAAGCGTATTTATACATAATCAAGTGCTGACATTTTCTGACATGATATTTCTATTCAAGATTCCAATTTTGACTTTCAAAATTCCTTTTAAATATAAACTTCCCTGCATTTATTCATGAGCTGTACTGTATTTATATATTCTCAAGCGTATTTAAAGCAATCATATTTATCATTTTACATAGAAATCAATTAAAATAACATTAAAATAAGTGTAATATTTTATATTTGTTCTTATTTAGTTTCGTTAGTCTTTGTTAGCTCAGTCGGTAGAGCGTTCGGCTAGAAACCACAAGGTTCCTAGTTCGATACCGGTCATCGCCAACTCAGCGTATGAGTAGCACAGGGATCTGTGCGGTAAAGTAAGGAGCTGACGGTAGGTGTGGCACTCAACCCCAGACGCTGAAATAATCTCCTTGGTCTAGCGCAAGTGAAAAGGGGATAGACTCACTCGCTGATTGGCTGATACCGACATTAGGCCGCCCAGACGACTTTACCTTTTACTTACTTTATAACATTTAAACTTAAATACTTGCGCCCAGGGGTGGGGTGCATACTTCTGTTAGTTTGTGTAATTTAGAATTTTAGTATTTTTCAATTTTTATTTCCTTTTTGAAAAATTATTCCCTAAATTTAGATATGAGTCTTCAGAATTTTAAATTTTTTATTTAAATTATTTTTTTATTTTTTTTACGTGGTTAACTGTGTTAAAGCAGTTGATTTGCAAATGAAAAAAAAAATGGATAGTTTAAAAAATTAGCTAAGTATGGAAAAGGGACATGATAGAAAGTTGTTGAGGAAAAAACAGAACGCGTTGCAACAATCAATTGATTGATTGATTTTAATGGCATGTCAACCCGTGTACGGTTATTTTATGCCTATGAGTTAGAGAATCCCTTTAATCGTATCTTCATATTCACATTTTTGTGTCGCATCATCATCATTATCATCATCATCATCATCATCATCACAGCAGCAGCAGCACAGACTTCCATGACTATCTATCTGTCTGTCTGTCTGTCTGTCTGTCTCTCTCTCTCTGTCTTTCTCGGACACACACACACACACACACACACACACACACACAACTTATTAATATATATATATATATGTATGTGTGTGTAAAAGTATCCAACTGATTGGTATGTAGGAGCTAATTCTATTTGGGATCAATATATCCCATACATCGAAAATGCAGGCTCAGGTTGATGTAAACAAAGATTTATACAAAATTTTTTACAAATCTTAAAAGAGCTCAATGTTGATAAATAAGTCTTTTCTTTATTTGAAAGTATATATATATATATATATATATATATATATATATATTATATGAACACCCTGAGATAGATAAGTAGATAGATATGAACACAGAGATGGATAGATAAATAGATAGCAACAGTCTGAGACAGATAGATTAATAGATAGATATGAACAGACAGATATATGGATAGATAGATGTGAACAGACTGAGTTAGATAGATAGATCTGAACATATTGAGATAAACAGACAGACAGATAGATAGATAGATAGATAGAAAGAAACTGAATTGATGTAACTTATTTTGATATCAATGTTTTGTTTCAATTCTGTCTGTCGCCATAGGTTTTTTTTTCTATTTAAATTTTACTTGGAAGAAATACATTCATCTTTATTGTAAGCAACGTCTTCAATTTGTCGATCAGAAAGGATTTTTTTTCTTTGTTCTATTCTTATTCACTTTTACATTTTGAAAATCTTTTCAGTCATCCAAAAATAGAATTAGGCCAAGAAAGAAAGGAATGACCATGCAAGTGGAAAAGAATGGCAGAGAAAATGGATTTTTATTTTGCGTCACTTGATGGAATTTTCTTGTAGATGTTCAGTGCCGTCATGATTGAAAGTAAAACATGCTGAAGAACGTTCTAAACGGGAGAAAAATCAGTTCAATTTCACCTAGACTTGGTTTGGTTTGCTTTCTTTATTTCATATCACATTTCATTTAACTAGAAATGCCATAACAAGACTACTTCAGTTCCAGTGATCTGTTGAAAAAAAGATTTTATCTCGAAAATTCAAGAATAAAATACAGGTTAACACACAACACCATTGTTACCTTATTCTTTACACCTGCATTATGATAGCCTTCAAAATCAACCTCCTAACCAATATATATATATATATATATATATATATTATATATATATATATTTGGGAAAAAAAGGCCTTAAATACCATGGTATCGTGGTTATGGACCATTTCCATATTTGCTCTGTTTACAATAATTAAACATTGAGCTCTCATACGAACCTGAACTCTACAACAAACTACGGGTAGAGAAGAAATCTTCCTTCTCAAGAGTTTTATTTAAAAAAAACTGTCGCAGTTTGAGAGCTCAATGTGTGCTCTTAATGTAAGAGTCACAGAGCAAATATATAAGTAAAGAAATAACAAAAGACTTAGAGATTTAGCTTTATAGTCTATTTCAGGGAACTTTGTCTAAGCTCCCTGAAATAGACTATAATGCTAAATCTTTAAGTCTTTTGTTATTTCTTTACTTATATATATATATATATATATATATATATGAACACCATGAAATAGATAAGTAGATAGATATGAACGCAGAGATGGATAGATAGATAAATAGATAGGAACAGTCTGAGATTGATAGATTGATAGATTAATAGATAGATATGAACAGACAGATATATGGATATAATTTTCTTGTAAATTTCATTACCGTCGTGATAAAAAGTAAAACATGCAGAAGAACGTTCTGAACGGGAGAAAAATCAGTTCACTTTCACTTTCTTTATTTTGGTTTGCTTTCTTTATTTAATGACCAAGACATCCTTATAGAAGAACAGTAGTACAATAGAATAGCAGTATCGGTATTAATGTACGGTTGCACCATATGGACTTTAATGTAATATTCAGTAGCTCAGTCGGCAGAGCGTTCGGCTAGAAACCACACGGTTCCTAGTTCGATACCGACCCTCGCCAACTCAGCGTATGAGTAGCATAGGGATCAGTGCGGTAAGGTAAGGAGCTGATGGTAGGTGTGGCGCTCCACCTAAGACGCAAAAAACAATTTCCTTGGTCTAGCGCTAGTGAAAAGGGGATAGACTCCCTCGCTGATTGGCTGATACCGACTTTAGGCCACCCCGACGACTTAACTTATATATATATATATATATATATAGTGATAATATTTTAAATGTTTAAAATAAATAGATAAAGCAATTTATATTCTAAAATGCTTAAAATAGATTGATAGAACAATTTTTATTATAGATACGTTTACCTAGCTTAACTGAAATAAAATAAAAAATACCACTGTTGCTTGGCGTCACCTTGGTGATAAAAACAAAATAATTAATTTAACAGTTACATTAGCATTACTTAAACAGTTTTAATACTCTACCTTGATAATGGTTCAGATACAAACCGAAAGTACTTGGTCAGGTAAAATTGACTCTTTTGGAGAAATAATTAATACTTTTTTTAGATTGTAAGATCAAAATAATTATTAAGAAGCTTAAAAAACTTGAAAATAATCAGGATTCTGTTTTGTGTATTGAATTCTTTTTTAACACACACAGAAACACACACACACAGAACACACACACACACACAGACACACACACAAACACAAATATCTATATATTTGAACACATTTTTACTGTGCCACTTACCACCTGATCCTAATTGATCCCTTAATTTTCGCACTCCTTTTATTTATATAAAAAAAAAATAATCTGAACACCGCGTGCATTAAAACCAAACCAAGTTTGTTTTATTATCATTTTTTAAACACAGATTTAACGTCATAACATTACATCACGTGAACACGATCCACGTGACATAAACGTTAAACAAGCCACAGTTTTAAAAAAACAATTTTTAGCATTATATCATCCCATCGCGTGAAAACGCTTCACGTTTATATAAACGCTAAAAAACTACTGGTTTTTAAGATCTCAACCATTTGACTCATCTGAGGATTGCATAACCATGACACTTTAAGTTATGAGTCCAAATCATCCATAATACCATTACTATTGATTATATATATAGTTGGCAACCTTCCGTCTATTCTAGACGATGGTGTAGTTTTTCTTTCTTTCTTCTCTCACTCTCATACTTACAGCTACGTGAGTGGCTGAACAGACCGATCCTCGAATGGCAGTCTCTGGTGCAGTGGCTGATATATATATATAGAATTTTCTTGGAAAGAGGTAGAGCCGTTATGCAGCGGAGGTTTTATAGCAGGCTTTTCAATGTCTAGATGGATTGCGGCCCAAAGCTAGGAGACCCACCAACTAAATTGGGGATTTATATGAGTATTGACCCCCCCCAATCCTACTACTATCGGTGTGGATGGCCACTGACTCACCTGAAGCTCATCCGCCCTTTGACAACTCTTGTTACCAGGCGAGTTTAGTCACCGAAAACCCGACCATGGAACAAGTAGTACTAGATTACATGTTACTAGCAGCAGGTAAGAAAGAGGACTTATCTGATCCTGACCTGACACGACCATACATACAACAATGGGATCCATGGTATAGATAAATAAAATTTCCCTACAGGTTTCGGAAGTTAAGAACCATGAGCCAGCTCAGTACTTAGGGTTGACCACTTGACAAATAACCATATATCAGTCTATTCATATCTATCTATATATCTATCTAACTATCTACCAATAAAATTCTGTTTATATATATATATATATATATATATATATATATTATATATATATATATTATTTTTTAATCAATTTATCTATCTTTTCATTCTCGTCATATATAAATATATTCATATCTCTTTTTATATATGTCTCTTCACACACACACACACACACACACACACACACACACACACACACACACACACATATATATATATATATATATATATACAACGTTCTCCTCATTATCTATCTATTTCATTATCTTCATATCTAAGTCTCTTCATATCTCTTCACACACACAGTTACACAGTTCATATCTATCTATCTCACTCTCTTCATATCTATCTATCTATCTATCTATCTATCTCTCATATATCTCTATCTATCTATCTATCTAGTCTTTTCATATCTATCTATCTATCTATCTATCTCAGTCTTTTCATATCTATCTATCTATCTATCTCAGTCTTTCATATCTATCTATCTATCTCAGTCTTTTCATATCTATCTATCTATCTATCTATCTCAGTCTTTTCATATCTATCTATCTATCTATCTATCTCAGTCTTTTCATATCTATCTATCTATCTATCTCAGTCTTTTCATATCTATCTATCTATCTATCTAGTCTTTCATATCTATCTATCTATCTATCTCTATCTATCTATCAGTCTTTTCATATCTATCTATCTATCTATCTATCTATCTCAGTCTTTTCATATCTATATATCTATCTGTATCTATCAGTCTGTTCATATCTATATATCTATCTGTCTATCTTCTCAGTCTGTCATATCTATCTATCTATCTTTCTATCTCAGTCTATCTATCTATCTATCTGTCTATCTATCTCAGTCTGTTCATATCTATCTATCTATCTATCTGTCTATCTATCAGTCTGTTCATATCTATCTATCTATCTATATCTCTCTATCTATCCATCTCAGTCTCTTCATATCTATCTATCTATCTACCTATCTCTCTATCTATCCATCTCAGTCTCTTCATATCTATCTATCTATCTATCTATCTCAGTCTCTTCATATCTATCTATCTATCTAGTGTCGAGCAGAATCTGGAGACATGTGATACAACTGTACATCATTTCGTCATTTTTTTTCATGCTTCGCTTGAATTCGTTCCATTCAACAAAATGCGACACGTACTCCGTGAAGCCTAAACTGTCTCCTTCAAAAACGCTCTTTCTTTTTCTTGTTTTTAATATTATTATCCTCTTTTTTTATAATTTAAATAGATATGCCCACTGATATAAATGAATATTAAAAGCATGAGTACTGGAAGACAATCCCCGAAAGAAAGAAGCAAAAATATGTTCTAGGCAGAAAGGAATGTTCGTGGAAGAAGTGAATTTAATGATTTGAGTGGCAAATTGATTACCTTGCTAGACTAATGCATAGAGAGAGAGAGAGAGAGAGAGAGAGAGAGAGAGAGAGAGAGAGAGAGAGAGAGAGGAGAGAGGGGGAGAGGGAAAGGGAGAGAGTGTAAGTGAGAGAAAGAGAAAGAGAGTGAGAGAGAGGGAGAGAACAAGAGTGAGTAAGAGAAAGAGAGTAAGAAAGAAAGAGAGAGAGAAGTAGAGAGAGAGAGAGAGAGAGAGAGAGAGAGAAGGAGTGAGAGGGGGAGAGGGGGAGGGAGAGAGAAAGGAGAGAACAAGAGCGAGTAAGTGAGAAAGAAAGAGAGAGAGAGTGAGAGAGAAGGGAGAGAACAAGAGCGAGTAAGAGAAAGAGAGAGAGAGAGAGAGAGAGAGAGAGAGAGAAAAGAGAGAAAGAGAAAGAACGACAGTGAGAGAGAGAGAGAGAGAGTGAGGGAGAGAGAAGAAAGAGTGAGGAGAGTGAGAGAGAGAGAAAGAAGAGTGGGAGAGAGAGAGTGAGGAAGAGAAAGATAGCAAGAGAGAGAGAGAGAGAGAGAGAGAGAGAGAGAGAGAGAGAGAGAGGAAGAGAATGAGCGAGTAAGAGAGAGAGAGAGAGAGAAATTGAAAGAAAGAGACAGTGTGTGCATGAGAGAGAGAGAGCGAGAGAGAGAGAGAGAGAGAGAGAGAGAGAGAGAGGAAGAGAATGAGCGAGTAAGAGAGAGAGAGAGAGAAAGATTGAAAGAAAGAGACAGTGTGTGTGTGTGAGAGAGAGAGAGAGAGAGAGAGAGAGAGAGAGAGAGAGAGAGAGAGAGAGAGAGAGAGAGAGACAGTGTGTGTGTGTGTGAGAGAGAGAGAGAGAGAGAGAAAGATTGAAAGAAAGAGACAGTTTGTGTGTGTGTGTGTGTGCGTGTGAGAGAGAGAGAGAGAGAGAGAGAGAGAGAGTGAGAGAGTGAGAGAGAGAGAGAGAGAGAGAGATGGAGTGGGGGGGGGTTGGATGTGTTGCGTGTGACATGCGTGTTGTGCTAGGATGGAACGCGAAGGAGACAGTCAAAAAGGCCTTCAGCAGATAAAGTATTGATTTGTGTTCAGCTAATGACTGACTTTCTTAGATCACTGCAAGATATTGAATTTACAATAAGAGTTAAGGTGAAGAAAGAAAGAAGAAGAAAGAAGAAGAAGAAGAAGAAGAAGAAGAAGAAGAAATAAAATAAAATTCTCATTCTATCATGCAATCAGTTTTTCACGTGCTTTGCAGATATTCGCACTCATGGAAGAGCACACGCATATACCAGTGTGTGTGTGTGTGTGTGTAGATATGCGTGTACGCGCGCTTGTGTGTATGTGAGGTGACATAGGCGTATATTTAAGTGAATATACATGTACTTCTAACAGTTAAAATTCAGTGTACATAAAAAAAGAAAAAAAAAACTATTGATCATAATATTCGCT
>CM042153.1:108018677-108031177 GCA_023376005.1 Doryteuthis pealeii
AGCATTGAATAATAGTGTTTGTTTGTACCCAGTCTTTTATCGGGTTTTCCCGTCTTTCTCTCATATGTTGCTCTTGATGATGACCGATTTATCGAGCCGGTCGAAACAGATTTCTGTCAGCAATTATGTAACATCATTTGTTTTTTCAAAAATGTTAAATTTCATACTGTCGGATTAATTTCCATCTATTTTTCATATATGTATATATATATACTTACAGAGCTAAAAGTTGAAAATAAATATATTATCTATATCTATATATAGATTAATAAAATATATTTTTTCTGTATATAGCAGTACCTTTATATATATATATATATATATATATATATATATATATATAGACATAGGTACTTTTATGGAAATTGTATTAAGTGTGTGTCTTGGATTATTATATCGATACTCTTAGGTTCATTTTAAGTTATACAGCTATTTAAAGGATATGAATTGCCTCCTGATCTCTTTAAGTGGACGGACTTTTTCAAAAATAATTTTCAAGGAGGAATTATCTTTTGATAACTCTGAGAGCAATTATATTCCGCGAGGCGCTCACAACCCCCGGGTGCTGAGAATTCTAACATATTTCTTGCTATTTTAAGCAACACTTAACTTTTATCTGTGTTGTATAGTTTGGTTTTCTTCCCTGCGGCGATTTCTACTGCTGACAAATCCTCCTACAACCTTATCACTACACAGAGAATTCAGTGCCAGAGTAATGCAGGGACGAGTACACTGTTATTGGTTGGTTGGTTGGTTGGACGTTTTTGGTTTGGTTTGGTTTGGTTTGTTTTACGGCATATCAACCTCGGTGGGTCATTTAATGCCGACAAAGTTGTGAAATAAATTCATTCTTAATGCATAATACAATTTTGTTTATAAACTCATGTTTTTCTATTCAACCCATTGATGGGACCCTAACAGGTACTACCACTCCGGATCAGAGTGGACCAGGGAGCAATGGTGATGAAGGGGTGCTCCACATTCCCCAAACCTCCAAAACTGGAATCTCACCATCAAATTGAGTTTAACGTTATTCCCAGGACATGTAGACCCTCAGCCCCTGCCTTCTAGCACACAGATCATAAGAAGGATTGGGGGTTGCCATAAGGGCAATACGGTTGGGGCAATCATATAGGTGCTACGGCTTGACGTGGCTAGCTGATTGATCGGAGGGGGCCTCTCCGACCGCCGGTCTAGCCCAAGAAAAGCCTAAAGTGGAATATTGCAAGTCATGGACTGCTCATCCACCTGGGTTCTATCCTTAAGAATCACGGGTCGCCACCCACAGGTGGCCCCATTGGGGGAGTCTTACCCCTCTGCAGAGGTGCAGTCGGTGCATTCTAACGCCCCAGACGACAGCGTGGACGTTTTTGTTATAAATACTTCATATCCTTGTAAATACACTCATACACACACTTATATACATAATAAATTTAATTTTTCCAGAAAGGCATGTTTCTAAAATTGGTAAACCACCAATTATTTAAAACTGAGAAAATGCCTAAGTTTCTTGCATATTCTGAATCTACCCTAACCCCACACCATGGGCAAAACACAAGGTTAATTTTAAGTCTAGCCCCCCCCCCCTTGCCAAATGCATAGCCAAAGGCAGTGCCAAAAATAGCTTGGCTCCACTGGCATTCCATATTTTGGAGGATGTCTCAGGCATCAAGCAATAAATCTAACTCCACCCCTTTTAGACAAGAGGACAAATGCTGCCAGTGGCGGGGGGAATGGCCTCCTGAAGCCAACCTCATCTATTATGAGAGACACCTCACCCAATCACTTCTGTCCCACAGAGTTTGGTCAAGACTGAATTCGTAAAATCTTGCATATTCTTTGCTCAATGCTATAAAAATATTTGACAAACTCAATGTATAATGTACAATATATAGATGGGAAAAATGACTGAATCAAGTACAGAGTTTTAAGTCTATTGTTCTATAGACACAAAAGCATAAAAAGAAATCATAATAGTTAAGCCTACTAAATTCTTTAGATCCGATTTGAAAAATGAAAATTTTCTTACTGTTGCATAGCGCCTTCTTCACTGGAACTAAATAATTATAATGTTGCATACCTCTTTCTTTAATTCTATTTCTTGGCCGTCTTTAGTATTCTGATCGTCTTTGGTATTTCTTCTATCATCTTGACTTGGTCTGGAATCTTCTAAGGTCTGGACTTCTATTGCTATGTTCCTGCTGGCTGGTCGTCCTGGATTCATTTCTTAGTCTTATTACCAAGACATTCATCAACCACAAGAACATTAATTATCCAAACTTTTATTTCCTTAACTATACATAATCCTCTAACTAACATAGCGCGCGTGAGTTCCAGTTTTAGGCAGGACCTAAAATGGCCGACTTCTCTGCCTGACGTCTAACTGAAAAAAACTGGGGACCGAACAGGTCCCACGTGACTTCACGTATATTTTCGGGCTCCTGTAATTTTCCATGGAAGGACCCAGCCATGGTATGAAAAGGGTCATCCCATCAGAATTACAGGGGATTGACAATAATCTTATGCAACCGCATAGATTATGTAACATTACGATTTCCATCATCATCATATCAAGCTAGTATGCAATACTTTATTTTTGGGTATTTATTCTTTTTTAAACTTATCCTTTTTAAAACTCATTTTTGATCCATTTAACTGATTGATGGGACCCTAACACTTCGGGTTCAGAGTGGACCTCGGAGTAATGGCGATGAATGTTAACCCTTCAGTTATTTCAGGGTTTCTTAAAGTGGTCTACATAAACCTCCTGGGGACTATACAACCACTCAGGGGGCTG
The DNA here is from genome assembly GCA_023376005.1 of Doryteuthis pealeii. Lineage (NCBI taxonomy): Eukaryota > Metazoa > Mollusca > Cephalopoda > Myopsida > Loliginidae > Doryteuthis > Doryteuthis pealeii. The sequence goes on from CM042153.1 coordinate 108,021,475, forward strand.
TAAGTATTCAGAGGTCTACAAGGGGTCTATGGAAACTACTAAACCTTAGTAATTAGAAGAAATTAATTCCACAAGAATCCTAGAGAACATGCTCATATTGATATATTTTCAAAAGTTTAAGCCTAATATTCACGAACTTATCAAAAGTCATCAGCTTCACCAATCATATTAGGAAATGTGATTCCTTTGAAAGTTATTAAGTTAGTATTAAATATATGCAGCTCATTTTTATATATGCTTACTTTACTGATTATTTTACGGTTATTTTACAATTAACATAAACGTATGGGCAGAATTCATTAATTACATAATTGGTTGCAACAAAATAACTGCAAAGTGGACTGGGGTAAATAAGGAAGGGGTCCATAATAGGTCAATCAAATTTTTGTTGGGGTCTAATGTTATATTTTTACTTATAAATTTTCTCTGTGACTCTAACAATAAGAGCACGCATTACTTATCACATTATCTACTTTTGAACTTTCATTAACTTAACAAAAGTCATCAACTTCACCCATCACATTAGGAAGTGTACTTCCTTGGTATTTTACAATTAACAGTTTTGAATAAACGTTTGCGCAGAATTTATTAATTTCCTAATTGGTTGCAACAAGACAACTGCAAAGTGGACTGGGGTATATAAGGAAGGGGTCCATGATAGGCCAATCAAATTTTTGTTGGGGTCTACGTTGTAAAGATATTTTTATTTCATTCATTCTTGTTGGGTATTCAATTTTTTAACACATTCTTCCAGCTCGTTAGCCACTACATTACTTCCTTTTAGTGGGACTATTTTTGTTCTGGGATAAATGGAGATATGAATTCATTAGGTTCAGGTGCACAATGTCACTCTCATTGACCTTGAGGAGGTGCACTCGTGTAACGGTTATTATCATATAGGAAATGGAATCGGTGACCTGTTACTGCTAGATCACCGATGTAAGATTCAAAGTTGATAATTGAATAACATACAATTCCGACAAGTTGTGAGACAAAACATTTTTTATATATAACAGCACATGGAAACGATAAGATACATAATGTACAGGAGAATAGAACATGTAAATACATATACAATATTCAGGTATAAACAAGATACCCAAATGTACTTAACATATAAATGTTACAGACATGGAACTAAAGGATAGTCCATGCTGTATAAAGACTTACAGTAATGTAAGGGGGTGCAAAGGCCTCACCGAGAAGGGGGGTAGATAGACTCTAGCCCATAGCAGTTCGTTGAGAAGCGTCCAGCTAAAAGAGGAAGCAGCGTTTGAATGAACGCGCTTAACTACCAGAGGTCCCCCTAGTGGGAACAAACAGCAACGCAACGAGGAGATAACTCTTCCGGCAAAAGGAAGATAATTCCCTACACCGATATTAAGCAATGATGAGCTCATTCAATACTTAATTAGGTGACCACTTAAGCAACAACAGGTAATGTAAGCAACATGAGTTCTTTCATTTTCAAAATGAATTGATTCGGCATTAAATGACCCTAAAAGGGTTAATATGCCGTAAAAAAACGAGAAAGAAATAATGGCAACTTTATTTAAAAAAGATGTTGATGTTGCTGAAAACTGTTTTATACAAGCTGTGTTCTCCCCAGGGCTGCTGTGTTGGGGGATCCTGTCCCTCCAGTAGATGCCCAGTATACATCAAAGGCAGTGAAGGTAGAAGTTATTTAGCTGCCCCTCTCGAAGGAAGTATATATATAGTTATACACTTATTTATATGTATGCAGCGAATATCTATAAACTCGTAAACACCGGTGGAATACTTTTAACGGGCAGACATGAATGGAGTTATACGCTAGAAGCTTATTCATATTCATCATAAAATGCGAAATAACCCCTGAAAAATTCAGATAAATGTCTATTGACTTTCTCTACGTAAAGTGAAATACAATCTTGTGATAATGGAGAGTGGCAGAAGAGAGACTGAGAGATAGAGAGAGAGAGAGAGAGAGAGAGAGAGAGAGAGAGAGAGAGAGAGAGAGAGAGAGAGAGAGTTTGTGTGCGAGTTTGTGTATATTTGTGTGAGGGTGTGTGTGTGAGAGAGAGAGAGAAGAGAGAGAGAGAGTGTGTGTATGTGTGAGAAAGAGAGAGAGAGTGCTTGTGTGTGTTTGTGTGCGTGGGGTGTGAGTGTGTGAGAGTTTGTGTGTTTGTGTGAGGGTGTGTGTGTGTGAGAGAGAGAGAGAGAGTGTGTGTTTGTGTGCGTGGTGTGAGTGTGTGAGTGTTTGTATGTGTTTGTGTGAGGGTGTGTGTGTGAGAGAGAGAGAGAGAGAGAGAGAGTGAGAGAGAGAGAGAAAGAGTGTGTGAGAGAGAGAGAGAGTGAGAGACAGAGAGTGTGTGTGTGTGTGCGCGTGGTGTGTGAGACTTTGTGTGTGTTTATGTATGTCTGTGTGAGTGTGTGTGTGAGAGAGAGAGAGAGAGAGAGAGAGAGAGAGAGAGAGAGAGAGAGAGAGAGAGAGAAAAGAGTGTGTGTATGTGTGTGTCTGTGAGAGAGAGAGACAAACAGACAGACAGAGAGAGTGTGTGTGTGCGTGAGTGTATGAGACTTTGTGTGTGTTTATGTATGTCTGTGTGAGTGTGTGTGAGAGAGAGAGAGAGAGAGAGAGAGAGAGAGAGAGAGAGAGAGAGAGAGAGAGAGAGAGATTAAATCTTTAGGATTTAGCCGAGTTCAACGTCTTGTCCGGCCTATGCTCTCCAGAGAGCTGATCGCTTATCTTGTCGAGTCATGTTAAGAACATTTCAGATTCACAATCTTTTATCTTCGTTGACTTAACCGAATGGACATAGGCGAATACCCCATCCTTGAATAATCAAAATTCCACCGTTTATTTTGTTATTATTGACACTTGACTTTTAACTTGGTTCGGTACAAGTATTACATAATAAAGGGATTGGTTGAATGGATTTTACGGCATGTCAACCGCTGTTGGGTTATTTTATACCTAATACATTTTTCTTTAATTCATTCTTGATGGGTATTCAAGGCGTCCCGTCGTGGTGTAATGGTTAGCAAGCTAGTCTCGCAAATCCGTTACTACTGAAAAGCGAGTTCGATTCTCGCTGGATGCCTAATACTTTTGACCTTGTGTCAAATCCTACCAGTAGGGAAAATGTTCTTTTAAAGACGTCTCGTCGAGGTGTAATGGTTAACAAGCTAGTCTCGCCTATCCATTACTACTAAAAAGCGAGTTCGATCCTCGCTGGATGCCCCATACTGGTGACCTTGTGTCAAAACCTACCCGTAGGGTAAATTTTTTTTTCTTATGGGTATTGAAAATCTTTTTTCAAACTCAACTGTTTTGAAACACATTTTTTTAAAACTATTTTTTAAATTTAACCCATAAATAGAACCCTAAGATCTACTGCCACTCCGGGTTAAAGTGGACCTGGGAGTAATGGCAATGAAGGGGTACTCCACATTCCGTTGAGTTCCAGAATCAATGTTTTTAAAAACATTTGTTCAAATCTTGGACGAGCCTGTTTGCATTTCATATAGCGCTAATACTTTTGGAAAAGGTATGAATCCAACTACTCTCCCTCCAGCTATGGGTAAATAGTAGTACAGACTTGGCTCTTTAACCTTGTTTAGGCAACCAGACTAGGAGAAAGAAAACTCTAAATTCAAAACTGTTGAACTCCGCTTAAAAAATTGACCTTGTGTCACATCCTACTCGTGCGGAGGGTTTGGTGAATATATATAAAATTAATAGGTTAGCCTATTCATTTTATAATATAGTGTAACATGCCAGAAGTTGACATTTAATTTTGGAGAGTCGACTTAACTTTTACTTACTACTATCTATAAATGATGGGGAAAAAATTGAAACAACGCATTTTGTCTTTATCAAAAGAAATAAGATTATTTTCTGAAAGAAAGCGAGAATCTTTGCAATGAACTCCGTGTCCCAAATTATTTGCAATGATTCTCAGCCGTTGTTGTTGTTGTTGTTTTCGGCACCATCTCTTAAAAGCTGCGATTCACAGATTCCCCCACCACCACCATCACCAAGTCGATAAACCACTTACTATTGATTGAATTGTTTCTGCTCTGACCAAATCGATTCCATTCGCCAAACTCAATCAATGAACAATTTCCCTTCAAGACTTTTCTGTAGAGAATGGAACAATTTTATTTCTGCTACCTTTCAGAACAAGCGTGGATTCGCTGAAATAACATTACCAATGCCAAGCATGCAGGTATGGTTAACAAGCACGACTTGCGCTCTAGACCCCAGGGTAAGGCGATCGGTCTTTAGGTGACTCCATAAGCATCTAACCTAAGATTTCAACCGTTTTCTTATTTGCAGTTTTTTATCCCTCAATCCAATCCACATTCAAGATTGGTTGGTAAGGGGATAATTTTTTTTTTTTTAGTATTGCAAGAATTCTGAAAAGTTTCTCAAAACAAACTTGATAAGATCTGTAGAAGCAGCTGATGGCCAAAAGAATATTTAAAATGTACCAAAGCCAAAATTGTTTATTGAAAGATTTCTTTTATTGTATACCCAACATCGGGTATATAATCGAGAGAGGAAATTACTTGTTGTTTCATGTCTGCTTTACTGATTCTGTTAACTTCTTGTCTGGCTGCCATCTTGTCTGGCTGTCGTCTTCTAATTGCTGTCTCTAACTAAGGGCTTCTTCGGGGCTAACTCTAGTCATTGTAATTAATTGAATGAACTACAAGACTTTTATTTTCAAAATTGTTAAAATACTTAAAAATTTAATTAGCAAACACTTTCCAGCAAACTACACCTTACATATCATTTTTAAATCTTTGCCTACGTTAAGTTGAAAAAAAATTCACTTTGCGGACCTTCTTTTTATAAAATATTATATGATATATTATATATTATATATATATATATATATATATATGATTGATATTATATTATTCATTTATTATATATATATATATATATATATATATGTGATTGATAAAAGCCTGAAGAAGATATCAGAAGATCTGAAACACGAGTCGCAAATGTAAGATAAAAATAATAAAAATAATTTTCTAAAAACAATCCATTTTGCGGACCTCCTTTTTTTATAAAAGAATATATATATATATATATATATATATATATATATATATACCAACCCTCCGCACGAGCAGGATGCGACACAAGGTCAATTTCTTAAGCGGAGTTCAACAGGTTTGAATTTAGCGTTTTTCTTTTCCTGGACTGGTTACCTAGTCAAGGTTAAAGAGTTCAGTCTGCCCTACTATTTAGCCATAGCTTCCAAGATAATACGTCATTTTAAAGAATTGCTATGTAACACTTGCACCACACAAGTGACAATTTAAAATATGGGATGTACATCTGTCGCTCCCTGTATTAAAACTAGACAATTTCACTATCAGGGTTAAACAGCTAAAACCGCCATATTTATTTCAGTATTTGTATTCGAACCAGTTTTCAATATTTACAAAAAGAGATGTGACTTTATAAAGAGATGACAATTAGGATAAGGAGACTTATTATTGGAATTTGATTTAGTCTTTTGTCTTCCTTTCTTTCTTTTTTTTGGCTAAACATATTCTCTGCCATGTTTGTAGCGATTAAACATGGCGGTATTCTGTCTCATAAGACGAACACAAAACAGCCGACATCGAAAAAAAAGCCATAAAAACGCTTTCGTCAGAAAATTATTTATAATTAATTTATTTATCTATGAGCGGAAAATGATGATCAATCGGTATCCAGAATTATTTGATTTATTTATCGATAAACTATTTAAAAAACAAACAAAAACAAATATATCTTTGCTACAAAAGCCGAAAATATGAAAGACTTCATAACTTTTATGTGATATACTAATTTATATGAACTAGAAAAATAAAAAACACCCTCCGGGCAATGTAAAAATAGATTTTTGAAACATAATGCCTGAGAGGTGGGAGTAAAAATTCAATGTCAGCGAGTTTGTACTCTAAGTAAGTAAAATCATCAAATCAAAGGATTAAAAAATAAAACGCGTAGAGCTGATTAATGTAGGTTTTTGCTGGTCGATCTAGAATGGTTGGTCCATGTGTAGGTGTACACAAGAGAACATCGCCTATGAGTTCGTTCTTGCTTCTCCGGCAGTGTCCAGTATGTCTTGTTCACCTCATCCGAAATGATTTGTGTTATAAAAGGCAGGTGACGTACAGCTGTGGAGATGGTGATTCCAGCATATATTTAAGGCAGTGCGCAATATCCTCGTGTAGCTCTCTTCAAGTTTATTTCCCAGGCGCTTCGTTAGGGACCTCGTAGTGCTGCCGTACAGTAGCATTGATACGGCTACGGCTTGGAAGAATTCTCGCTTTAACTTGACCCTGAGATATGATTTCCATATGATTGATAATCTGTCCTTAGCCGTCCATGCATTCACTATGCGTGCTTTAACGTCACTTTTAGTAGATGGGATATTACTACCTAGGTATGTGAACTGGTTTTATTTCTGTGCCTCCTTTTTATATTTAGCAACCATTCCACACGAGCTGGATATAAAACAAGGTCAATTTTTAAGTGGAGTTTAACAGGTTTTAATTCAGAGTTTTCCTTCTCCTGGACTGGTTACATAGCCAAGGCTAAAAAGTCCAGTCTGCGCTACTATTTACTCTTAGCGGGTGACAGAGTAGTTGGATGCACACCTTTACCAAGGGTATTAGAGATATGTGAAATGCAAACAGCCTTCTCCAGGATTTGAACTCGGGTTGATGAGTCCAAGTCTGCGCTACTATTTACTCATAGCTGGTGACAGAGTAGTTGGATGCACACCTTTACCAGGGTATTAGAGATATGTGAAATGCAAACAGCCTTCTCCAGATTTGAACTCGGGTTGATGAGTCCAGTCTGCGCTCTATTTACTCATAGCTGGTGACAGAGTATTGATGCACACCTTACCAAGTTAGCTCGATGAGGACGACAGAGTACACAACAGCCTTCTCCGGATTTGAACTCGGGTTGATGAGTCCAAGTCCTACGACTCTAAACATTACCCCACGCACTTTTAAAGATAATTATACGTCGATTTAAAGAATGGCCAAGATAAAGAGCCCAATATTCACTATTATTTATCCATAGCTGGAGTGAGTGTAGTTGGATGCATATCTTTTCCAAAGGTGTTAGAGCTTTGTGAAATGCTAACGGCCTCGTTCAGGATTTGAAATCGGGTTGACGAGTCCATTTCCAACGGCGCTAACCATTAAACCACGCACCTCTTTTTTTATAGAAAGCAGTTTCTATTGTCTTTGCGATGAGGAATTGAATTTACGCATGCATATTGCAATGAAAGAGAAAAAGCAAAAAAGAAAAAGCAAGTGCCGATTGCATAAACAGATCTGTGCAGTTGGGAAGGCAACGTCACATCTCTTGAAGCGAAATCGAGGCTACGACTAAAAAGTACGCTCGCTTAACTCGAGAATTCGCAGCTCTGAAGTGAACAACGTATAGATCAATCTATTGGAATGGCAATTTGACTGTACTTCATGCTTCTTAAGTGCCCAGTGATGTGATGGCCGCTCCTGGAGATGTATATATGGGGGTGCTCTGATTGAATGTGTGTGTGAGTGAGTTGGTGCGTTGAGAGAGAGAGAGAGAGAGATGAGAGAGAGAGAGAGAGAGAGAGAGAGAGAGAGAGAGAGAGAGAGAGGAGGAGAGAGAGAGAGAGTTTAAGACAACCATCATTGATTTCGTACCAACACTTTTCGTTTCAGATTCATTGTTTTGTATTTGCTAATGTAGGCAGCTGGAACGTTATCTATCTATCTATCTATCTATCTCAGTTTAGTAATAACTATTATCTTAGTCTAATCATATCTATCTATATCAATAAAATAATCTCTCTCTCTCTCTCTCTCTCATATATATATAATTAAAAACATAACAAAAGACTTAGAGATTTAGATTTATAGTCTATTTCAGGGAGCTTAGACAAATTGTCTAACTCTCCCGATTCATCAGATGCGAATGAATCGGGAGAGTTAGACACTTTGTCTAAGCTCCCTGAAATAGACTATAATGCTAAATCTCTAAATCTTTTGTTATTTCTTTACTTATATATTTGCTCTGTGTCTCTAACATTAAGAGCACACATTGAGCTCTCAAACTGCGACGGATTTTTAAAATAAAACTCTTGTGACGTAATGAAGATTTCTTCTCTGGACTTTTGGATTATATATATATATATATATTATATATATCTAGCAAATATATGCACCCTCCGGGTGCAAGTATTTAAGTTTTAATGTAAATGAAATATCGTATTAATTAGAGTAAACAAAAAGATAGTGGGGGTATAATAGAAAAATAGAAATGAAACTTACTATCACTCCCGTCTTTCATTGCCTGAATTTTACTTATTTAACTATTTAGTTAAATTAGTAATAGAATAAAATGACAGTTATTTTTTCTTCTTAATGGATATTTAAGATTCATTGAAGAGATTTTTGTTTATTTCATTAAAATAAACAAACAATTAGAAATCAATAATATAATGAAACTAGCCTTCCACACACTGCAAACTGCTATTTTTTTGTATTATAAATATAATTGCATGTTATTTGTATGTAGATATGGACAACACTAATAAAAAGCAATTTTATTAATAATGAGTTTAAATATAAATAAAATCATGAGAATGTGATGTAGATAACTATGTTAATTGTGACTCGATTAGTAATATAGTTTCAGTTACAGACAGAAAACACACAATCTCCATCACGCATACGCGAAGAATCCAAATATTGTCAGTCCCACTGAGGTTGACATGCCGTAAAACTTATCTCACTCTTTCACACTCTCCCCTCTCTCCATATATCTATCTTAGTCTAGTCATATCTAACTATATATTATTTATCTGTCAATCTATATCAGAATAATCATTTCACTCTCCCTTCTCTATATATATTATATATATATTAATCTTTATCTGTCTATATTAGTAAAATCATATATATATTTTATATATATATTTTTTTCTTCTATTTCTATTTATTATTATCATTTCTATTTTTAATGTCTACGTATATATATATATATATATATATATATATATATATATAACAGTTGACATTAAAATAGAAATAACCATCTATATACAATATTCCTAGAAAGGTCAGAAAAATAAATAAAAATAAGAATGTCTATTGAACGATGAAACTTTTTATGTTTCGTCATATTAGTTTCTTTTAGGAAAATAGGAGCATTTAAAAATCTTTTTATATATATTATATATATATATAATATATATATATATATATATATATATATACATGCCACGAGGGGTGGGAGAAAAAAAATTCAATGTCAGCGAGTTTGTACCCTAAGTAAGTAAAATCATCAAATCATTAAAGGATTAAAAATAAAACAATTTGAAATGTAAACTTAAATATGTATTAAAATAAAACAAACTATATATAGATATATAATACCAGTCATGTATTTATTAAAACTTGTTTTTAAAAAACAATGAGGACTGTCTAATGTCGCATGTTCAAATTTTGGGTATATTTATTGAATAAATACACTCAAAATTTGAACATGCCAAAAATCGTAGAATAAATTTTATTTTATGTTATGACGATTTTGGGTAATGTGACGTAAGCAGTGACGTAATTTTTGTTACAGACAAAAACCGGAAGCGAATCTCCATTATTAATAGATTAGATAGGAATAATTGAAACCATAAAACTCGTACAAATT
>CM042153.1:108033677-108038677 GCA_023376005.1 Doryteuthis pealeii
CAGGAATTATGTAAGATTATGAATGAGTATTTAATTTGTAGTCAATGTCACTATTACATTAAAATAAAGGGCAGTGTTGATTTATATATATGCTCAGAACGGAGACGCAGATCACAGGGTGAAGAGAAGGAAAATGAAAAGATGATAAATACCTGGACCTTGACAGAGAATTGAAAAAAAAACAAACTGTGGAATATGAGAGTGAAAGTGATACCAATTGTAGGTGGTACACTTGGAACGGTCACAATAAACTTGGTAAAAAGACTGAGGATCTAGAAATCAGAGGAATAATTGAGACCATCCAGACTACTACACTGCTGCAATCGGCTAAAATGCTCAGAAGAGTCCTGGAAACCTGGGGATACTTGTTGCCACTCAGCCTCCAGTAAAATACCATCAGCTAACTCTGATGGGAAAAACTCAAAAGGAGTGAAAATAATGATAATGATAATAATAATAATAAGAATAAGAATAAGAATAAGACGAAGAAGAAGAAGAAGAAGAAAGAAAAAGAAGAAAAAGAAAAAAAAGAAAAAAGAATAGCAAGTATAGAATGTATGTTGACAAAGACGAAACGGCCAATCATATGATAAGCGAATGCAACAAACTAGCTCAAAGAGAGTACAAGACTAGTACAGGACTGGGTGGGAAAGGTGATCCACTGGGAATTGTATAATAAATTTAATTCTCGCTATGCTACTAAATAGTGTATGCATAAACCGGAATCTGTGCTAAAGAATGAGACGCATAAAATCCGTGGACCATAAGATACAGACGGATAACTTATCCTGGCCAGGAGACCAGACCTACTATTAATTAACAAGAAGAAGAAAACTTGCCCTCTTGTGGATCTTGCCGTCCCATCGGACCACAGATTGAAGATGCAATGGTTAGTCGTACCATTACTTTCTCTTTCGGATTAATATCCACTTGGAATTACATTAACCCCCTCATTCCCCAGATATGGATTATATAGTACCACTCTGTTAGTCAGTCGGTAGAGCGTTCGACTAGAAACCACAAGGTTCCTAGTTCGATACCGGTCCTCGCCAACTCAGCGTATGAGTAGCACAGGGATCTGTGCGGTAAAGTAAGGAGCTGATGGTAGGTGTGGCGCTCCACCCAGATGCTAAAAATAATCTTCTTGGTTTAGCGCTATTGAAAAGGGGATAGATCCCTCGCGGTCTGGCTGATACCGACTTAGGCCGCCCCTCGACTTTACTTTTTTTTTACTGTTCTTCAACAACAAATATAAGAATCGGGAACGAATTTATTCCCATGAAAATATACTATGATTATTAATTGAATAACCCATGAAGTTTGGTATGCCATTAAACAAACCGGTAATTTATGAGGAAGTGCGTCCCGGTCTCCTGCCTCAAAAATTGCTACCCGGTGACTATTAAAATAACGACCCATCTCAGTCTATTAAAAAACTATCATCTTCATCTCTATCTATCTATCTCAATTTGTTCATATTTATCTATATTACTTTAAATACTAAGATTTTTTTATTCATGTTTGTTTAATGTCTTGTTTTTAGTTTAAATAAACAAGAATTACGACAAAAAAGAAGCGACCCCCCAATACATTTACTTGTCGAAAATATCTATCTCCATTTGTTCATATCTATCTATATTATTTTGTTTGTTTATATATCTATCTATCTATCTCAGTCTATTCTAAACTATATATCCTTCTTCATATCTAAACAAGAATTACGACAAAAACGATGAATAAACAAGAATTACGACGAGCTGGGTTGTTATTTTGATAGTCACCGGGTAGCAATTTTTGAGGTAGGAGACCGGGACGCACTTCCTCATAAATTACCAACAAACCAAATCAAACCTAGTAGTGCTGTCATCTTTGATATTACACGTAAAACCAATGTTTTTTTTTAAGGATTTTTAGTATTGACATTGTTGATGTACGTATGACGAAAAAAAAAAAAAAAAAAAAGAAAGAAAAGAAATCGTTATCTTTTAAATAAAGCAGATTGTGTTTGTGTTTTCAGACAGCATAGACAGCAAAGATACTGAATAGACCGGTTTGAAATTTGGCACAAACAATCCTTTTGACCCCACGAATCCTACAGAGACATTTGAATTGTTCAAATGTTGTTTTGTCTGAAGAATGGACACTTATGTCCGACATAACAATCGGAGTTACTTCCCCCTCTTTTTTCTATTTGTTAAAAACCATCATTCACATAACAATATCTTTGTGTTTTATACGTTGTAATGCAGCATGTGAGGCACTCGAAGCGTAACGGTTCTCATCTTTATAAGTGGACTCGGCTATCCGTGTTCGAATCTTGTACGAAGCTGTTTGCAAATTTACAATACGCTAATACCCTTTTGAAAGGTTCAAATTCAATATTTTCCCTGATAACTGATTGTATTTATTTACTGTAGTATCCAATATAAGAAAATTAAAATAAATAAATTCCAATTCTACTGATTTGATTGTAATAATAATTGCTGTAGATATTCTTAAAAACGTGTTCTATGCTCCGCGGTAAATCTATTAATAATGGTTTTTGTCTGTAACGAACATTACGTCACTGCATACGTCACATTACCCAACACATAATCCAACGTCATAACATAGAATAAATATACTCAAAATGTGAGCATGCAACGTTAGACAATCCTCATTGTTTCAATAAATAGATGCCCGGCGTTATATATTTATATATAGATTGTTTTATTCTAATATAATATTTAAAAGTTATCGGAACTGTTTCCATTTCAAATTGTCTTTCTTTCTTTCTTTTTTAACTCCTTTAATAAATTTGACGATTTTACATACTTATGGTACACACTCTATGACATTGAATTTTCAGCTCCCATCCCCTCAGGCAATATCTTTCAAAAATTATTTTTACATCGCCGGAGGGTGTCTTTTTATTTTGCTAGTTTACATAAAAAAGAACAATGAGTAAAAAGTTGTAGAACAAAATGTGCAGCCTCCAAAAATTGAGAACAAACTTGAGAAATTCATTCAAATTAACATTATTGACTTAATATTGATGGGTAAATATTAGGAGAGATAGGACTCTTTAACCTTGGTATGGCAACCAGACTAGAAAAAAAGCAGTTATTGACCTGGAGAAGGAAGGGTTCCAACAGGTCCATGAGTACCATCCCCCCCTATAACTAAACAAGATTACAAGATTCTGCAGCACGAAGAAAGATTAAATTTGTGCGATGAAAAAAAAAAAAAAAAAAAGTATTTTTAAAAATTCGCATATACTGTTTTATTCTCACTGGGCGCTTTCTTCTTCTGGCCTTGTGCCACATCTAAGCTAACTATGAAATCAAAGATACATTTTAACCACAGCTTATATATACGAGTTCAATTTCTGGACGAAGCTGTTGGCATTTCACATGGCGCTAATACCCTTGGGAAAGGTATGAATCCAATTCTCCCTCCAGTTATGGGTAAATAGCAGGGCAGACTGGAATCTTTAACCATGGCTAGGTATCCAGTTTAGGAGAAGGAAAACTCTGAATTCAAACCTGTTAAACTCCGCTTAAAAACTGGCCTTGTGTTGCATCCTGCTTGTGCGGAGGGGTTGGTAAATATATATATTCCCATCGATCAAGGCAATGGAAATTTCCAATGTTGGGAAAATCATTTCATTAGCACATCCGAAGCGAAGTAATTCGGGAAGGGAGCACGCCCTGTCGACGGGGCTTAGAATATGTTGACTGTATTTCCCAGCAGAGGGGAAAGACAACCAAAAGGGGCACACTGGGTATGACATTAACTGCATCTGATGTTGATACACCAGTAGATCTGAGATGTGTGGCATACATTTACTGTGTCATTACTCCCAGGTCCACTCGCTGTACCTATTTTGTGTCGTGGGTAAGGCGGCCAATTTACTCACTCACAAAGAGAAGTAAGAGATATGTAAAGTGAATAAAACGGAAGTCTAGGGCTTCGGAGTAGTATATTTATTCGTTTATATTGGCATTTCAGTCTCGGAAGACTATAATAATGTTTTGCGTCCCTGAAGTTACAGCGCCTCCTGTGACTGTGAAGTCCGATGTTTGAAAAACATTCTCGACCACAGATGTCGCATTTGAAGGCTGTCCCTGAAGATGTTGATGTGCCGGTGCGTTATTGCCGCTGCTTTCTTCTAGACCTCTTAGCTTCATGGTTTTGCGTCAGGGAGACTTCTGACATAAACAGATATTTGCTTATATATATATATATATATATATATATATATATATATATATATGTTGTAAACACGGTTGTTTGGAATGGCTTTTTGCCGATAATTTTTATTAATTGGAGTCGTACCTAATTTTGAAAATTAATAATGAATTAGGCGGGTATTCCCGCCTAATTCATTATTAATTTTCAAAATTAGGTACGACTCCAATTAAGCACTTATTCTCCCATATATATATATATATATATATACTAACTCCTCGTCTCGTCTGTCTAACAGCTATGTATCATACAGATGCAACCATTATTTTATGGTATAGAGGGGAAGTAGCTAATCCTATACAACAACATGTTCGGGTCTCATTTATGAGTCAAATAGATCTGTTTAAAAATCATTCGTATTCAGTTCCTTTTGAGCGCTTCCCGATAGTAGTCGTATGCCAGACCACGCCTAGGAAATATGTACCCTCACATGAAAGGTATGCATGTATTTTTTTTATTTTCGAACACGTCGCTGTGAACTCTGACCTAATGTACGTTCTCTTTTTTTTTCTGTCAAAATAACCCGGAGGAAATATCAATTTCGAGATTCACAATTTTTTCAAATATCTTTGGAGCAAATCATTCAATTTAATGCGAATTCTAGTTCTTCGTTTTATAAAGAAATCTAATGAAATATTTAATGTATCAGAAACACAAAGGAATTACAATTTTTCCCAAAGGTAAGGTCTCCAAAATATTTAGAAATCACAGAAACGTTACTGTTATTATCGATTATTTCGGGGGGGGGGGGGGATGGGCACAAATACAAA
>CM042153.1:108043677-108087108 GCA_023376005.1 Doryteuthis pealeii
AAAGACCAATGATCTCTGTAAGGCTCTATTGTTGTTCAGGATTACCAAGAAACAGAAAGCCTCCGAGATAAGTTCACCTATCTCTGTATATATATATTTTACAACCTCTCCACACGAGCAGGATGTGACACAAGGTCAATTTCTTAAGCGGATTTCAACAGGTTTGAATTCAGAGTTTTCCTTCTCCTAGACCAGTTGCCTAACCAAGGTTAAAGAGCCCAGTATGCCCTACTATTTATCCATAGCTGGTGGGAGAGTAGGATTCATACCTTCCCAAGGGCTAAGTGAAATGCAATTACAACACCCAGGATTTGAACTCGGGGCGACGAGTCCATTTCCCATCACTTTAACCATTACACCACGCGCTTCCATTACTATCTCTGTATACATGACGGGTTTTCCAGTGGATAAGTCCACCAAAGTTCAAGTCCCAAGTACTTTCGGCACTTCGAAGTGCCATCATCAGGGGTGATGTGCTCCAGTCTTTTTAAAATTATATTAATGTGGAGGCTAGAAGGAGAAGAATTGACAAGAAAGGTGTTATAGGCATTTTAAAATATGTGTACTGCATTGGATATTAATTTTGTTTAAGGATGGTTTGTGTTGTTTTATGTATAGAGCTTCTAGCATTTGGAACCCATCAACACCTAATGATGGCATTTCGAAGTGCCGAAAGTACTCGGAGCTTGAACTTTGGTGGACTTATCCACCAATTCCACCCAAATATTAAAAAGTTGGCCAGAAAACTCGAAAAGATCAAAAATAAAATTGTTAAACAGGAGATGGTGTCTTTTGTTTAATTCTACATGAAAGAATGCTGGCCAAATACACACACACACACACACACATATATATATATATATATACATATATATATGTGTGTGTTTGTGTGTGTATGTATGTGTGTGTGTGTGTGTGTGTGTGTGTGTGTGTGTGAAACGAAATGGTAATATGTGGATATGCATGTTTTCCTTTAGTTACAACAGAAAATTCAGAGCACACTCGCCACGTCATTCTCAAAGAATTCTAATGCATTTACAGCCGCACCCCCCCTCTCCACAAAAAACAAAATCAGAGTGCTTAAGGCAGAGATGCAATGAGTGTAAAAAAGAACTTGAAGGGTGTGGCTTTCCCTTGCTTCAGAACATGTCGACTTGGTGTGAAGAGTTAGAGTTGCACAGTGAGCCGTCGCCGTGA
Source organism: Doryteuthis pealeii (assembly GCA_023376005.1). NCBI lineage: Eukaryota > Metazoa > Mollusca > Cephalopoda > Myopsida > Loliginidae > Doryteuthis > Doryteuthis pealeii. Next base: position 108,044,875 of record CM042153.1, read on the forward strand.
CAGTGAGGGGAAACTTTGCTGAACAATTCAATGAAGCCAGGGGAAAAAGCGGAAATGTATCTTCCACGCGAACTATCCGTTGCAAATCGCTCGCAACGTTCTGCCGCCTTTTTTGGACAGGGTTTTTTTTTTATTGGGATGAGAAGTAGATCCTTTTTTCCTCACACACACACACACACACACACACACATATATATATATATATATATATATATATGCACACTCGCATACACACAGCACCCACAGACTCTCTCTCTCGATATATATATAAAAAGGAGTCACGTTTGTTTTGGTGTTACATTGTGCATCAAAATCGCACATACACATTAATAGGTTTATAATAAAGAAAAAGTACAAAACTTATTTTTTAATTTTTACTGATTAAATGTAATAAATTAAAAATTAAAACTCAATCGATTAGTGGAACACTATATATATATATATATATATATGATGTATATATAGTATAAACATAAATATAAATATAATATAAATATAATATGATATAATATAAATATAGTATAAATATAATATAATATAATATAATATCTATTAATAATGGAGATTCGCTTCCGGTTTTTGTCTGTAACAAAAACTACGTCACTGCTTACGCCACATTACCCAAAATCGTCATAACATAAAATAAAATTTATTCTACGATTTTTGGCATGTTCAAATTTTGAGTGTATTTATTCAATAAATACACTCAAAATTTGAACAAGCAACATTAGACAGTCCTCATTGTTTTTTAAAACAAGTTTTAATAAATACATGACTGGTATTATATATCTATATATAGTTTGTTTTATTTTAATACATATTTAAAGTTTACATTTCAAATTGTTTTATTTTTTAATCCTTTAATGAATTTGATGATTTTACTTACTTAGGGTACAGACTCGCAGACATTGAATTTTTCACTACCACTCCTCAGGCAATATGTTTCAAAAATCTATTTTTACATCGCCCGGAGGGAGTTTTTTTTATTTTGTACTAGTAAATATAAATATAATATAATATGATATCAATGTAAGGTAAAAAGTGCTCAAGGTATAATATTTAATAAATTAAATTATATAAAACTAATATTTAACTTTCAAAGAAAGAAAAACGTAAGAAACCAGCATCCCGTAATATTTTTTATTTCGAAAAAAAAAAAAAAAAAAAAAAATTAAAAATAGTCTAGCCTCATCAGATGGTTTTACAAATACAAGGTTTTTGTACCCATCTGATGAGGCTAGACTCATTTTCTGAGTTTTCGTTTGAAATAAAAATATACGGGATTATGGTTTGTTAAGTTTTTCTTTCTTGGAAGTTATATATATATATATATATATATATGTTTTTTTTAATAGTATTTTTGAAGCATTGTGCGTATGTGTAATATAAAGATTTTTGAAGGCAACTGACAATGCAATATGTGTTGAAAATTATATTTATTTAACTTTTTTTTTAATTCCAAATATTTTCGGTATAAAATTCCATCATCAGAGTTATTAAAAGTACTTGGTGTTTTTTTTTTCAAGTACTTATCCACGGCGATGGTGTAATCATCTGTTGTTTTAAGAAGTTGAGGAACGCCGTATATTTGAAAATGTTTCTTTTTCCGTTAATTCCGTGATGTTAAGTCGGCTAAATAACGTATATATATAAAGAGAAAGTATCGTCTACACACACACACACACACATATATATATATATATATATATATATATATATATATATATGGTTGAGTCCATTTCCTCACAGGGTAACTATTACCCCACGAACGTACAAAAAGCGAAGCCACACAATGAAGTAGCAGGATATTGCTGGGATGCAAGCCCGAAATTTTAACATTTTGGACTGGGTCACCTGTGCGAACCAGTATATATATATATATTTACCAACCCCTCCACACGAGCAGGATGTGACACAAGGTCAATTTCTTAAGCGGAGTTCAACAGGTTTGAATTCAGAGTTTTCTTTCTCCTAGACCGGTTGCCTAACCAAGGTTAAAGAGCCCAGTCTGCCCTACTATTTATCCATAGCTCCTCCAGAGTAGGATTCATACCTTTCCCAAGGTATTCGAACCAGTATAATGCTGAAAGACCCGAAACTGGTAATGATCACAGGAAAAACATTACTGATGATACATCCCAGCGCATCTTGAAGATGTATTTTCCAAATTACCCCACAAACGTCCAATAGAACCCAGTATGTCGTATTGTTCACCCATAGTGGGACGGAAAAGTGATATATTCATGTCTTTTCGAATATCCTTTTTGCGAAAGTGAAACCCAACCGGCCGCGAATAGGATTTGAACTCAGGTGGCCGAATCCATTTCCTACAACGACAACCGTTACGCCATGAGCGCCACGAGTAGATTAGAAGCAGGAATAGTTCTTTAAACGTTAGTAACAGGTGCGTTGATTTAGTAACTTTTTTTGGTGTGGCCTAATGGTTGGCAGTTCACTGAGCTGTGTGTCGTAAGTGAAAAATGTTAATGAATTCCGTATATTCGGGAGATAAGCGAAATGAATACGAGATAAAAAGTTTTGTTGTGGTTGCACAATATTTTATTTTCAGTTTTATTTTTTGTTCTTTCTTTTTGTTCTTTCTTCTTTCTTTCTTTCTATCTTTCTTTCTATCTTTTTTCTTTCTTTTTGTTCTTTCTTTCTTTCTTTCTATCTTTTTTTTTTTTTTCTTTCTTTCATTCTATCTTTTTTTTTTCTTTCTATTTTTTTTTCTTTCTTTCATTCTTTCTTTCTTTCTATTTTTTTTTCTTTCTTTCATTCTTTCTTTCTTTTTTCTTCCTTTCTTTCATTCGTTCTTTCTTTCTTTCATTCCTTCTTTCCTTCATTCGTACATTATTTTTTTCTTTCATTCTTTCTTTCTTTCATTCATTCGTACATTCTTTTTTTCTTTCATTCTTTCTTTCATTCATTCTTCTTTCTTCATTCTTTCTTTCTTTAATTCTATCTTTCTTTCCTTCATTCTATCTTTCTTTCCTTCTTTTTCTTTCTTTCTTTCTTTCTTTCTTTCTTTCTTTCTTTCTTTCTTTCTTTCTTTCTATTTTCTTTCCTTCATTCGTTCATTCTTTCTTTCTTTCATTTTTCTTTCTTTTCTTTCTTTCTTTCTTTCTTATTCTATCTTCTTTCTATCTTTCTTTCCTCCATTCGTTCATTCTTTCTTTTATTCTTTATTTCATTCATTCTTTCATTTTCTTTCTTTCATTCTTTTCTTACTCTCTTTCATTCTTTCATTCTTTCTTTCTATTTTTATTTAATTCATTCTTTCTTTCTATTTTTATTTCATTCGTTCTTTCATTCTTTCTTTCTTTCTTTTTGGATGAAGTGTTTGTGTCTTAGAATGCTTCTCATTTCATCTAACTGTTTTCACTTTGTAAAGTGAGAGCATTACATGGAGGATCTGTTGCAAACCCTTCAAGGCATATCTACCCAGCTACACGCAGTGCCGCAGCAAATCAAAGAAAATTACTCAGAGTTTATCTGCGATAAGTATACAGATGCTCCATCTCTTTGTTTTGTTCTTGTTGCACATCTTGCTTTTATTCTGCTCTTAAGTGCTTTATTAAAAAACAAACAAAAACAAAAAAACAAAAACAAAACAGAACAACGAGGCAACGACGAACTTCCACGCGTGTTTAGAGATACCTGAGGTTTGCCATAATCTTTACAGGTTGTTTTTGAAAACCTCTACAGTTTTTGTTAACCTTTCGAGTAGTTTGTTTCTTGTTTTACAAAGGCAGAAAAAAAGAATAATAAAAGCGATAAAAACCTACTTGTAGCGACGCAAATCTAACTTTTATTGCGTTTAGAAAGAAAATAATATTTCTCTGAATTTTTTTAGATGAGGCTAGATAATTAGTACTATTTGGATCTTTCAGACTATTGTCCTCATCTTTATTGTTGTCTGTACAACGTTTCGGTCGATGTGTCCTCCAATTGGGCACATAGCGTAGTGGATAAAGGCGTTAGCTTAAGACAGTTCTAAGTCACAGTTATTTACTTTAGGCTTTAGGCTGCAGGTTCAATCCTGGTCATGAGCAGCTGTAACATAGAATAATAATTAACACAGCATAACACCTCTACCCTAGCTATGGTTAGTGGAATGAGAACAGGAGACCCCATGGACTGAATAAAGGGTTGGGTTCAAAGTTCCGTGATGGTTCCTGATTACGATAAGAAGGCTCCCGATTACGACACGAAGGTTCCCGAATTCGAAAAGAAGGTTCCCGGGCCCGAGAAGGTTCCTTAATCCGAGAAAAAATACCCAAAGAAGGCCGGAGGGCATATCGGCTGAAACGTTGTACAGATCAAAGAAAGATGAGGACAATAGTCCAAATAATCTAAACAATACTAAGTAAGATGATATTTATACATTTACCACATAGATTAATGAAACTTGCAAATTATTGATTGATGAATTGATTTTAACGGCATGTCAACCCGTCTAGGTTTATTTTATGCCTAGAGTTTAGGTTGATTTGTTGGATTTTACGGCATGTCAAATCTTGGGTTATTTCATGCCGAAGACCTTCTTGTTTTATTGATTCTTTTGGGGTATTCAATTTTTAAGCTCATTTTAAAGCTCATTTTTACAACACATTTTATATATATTTAACCCATAGATGTGACTTTAAAAGGTACTAACACTCCGGATCAGTATAGACCTGGGAGTAATGGTAATGAAGGTGTACTCCAAACTCTCTAGAGCTCCAGAATAAAAATAAATTATTTTACTGAACAACAGTAAGAAGGTATTAAATTAAGGAAGCACCAGGCCATGATGGTATACAGGGATTCTGGTTCAAAACATTCACTTCCATCAACGAGATTGGCCGAACAATTGAAGACATGCTTATAAGAAGCAAACATACCCGAATGGATGAGAAAAGAATAACAATCCTATTTCAGAAGGTCCCACATAGTGCAACCATCCCTAGTAATTATAGGCCAATAACTTGTCTACCCATGATGCCGAAAATTCTGACTACAGCAATTAAAAAAGAAATATATTACTCACTTGTACGCTTATCTCACAAATGAATTTTCTAGAGCGAGGAGTTTGTTCCTCACCGAGGGCACCATTGCGATGGCTTTGTACCGGAGTAAAAATAAAATATCCTACCTGATATCAAGTATTTGACTTTCTGAACTTGTGGTTTTGTAGGAAATCATTTTGAACGGAAGAAAAATATTATAAAGAAGTCAAGAAACTGTGATCGATCGTTTAAAAAGAAAATGTCTTCTGTAGGAAAGTCATGAATTATTGGCGGTATTATCATACGAGTATCAAGTTTACGTTACTTTCTCTTTATATAGAATATCGTGTATACACACATACACACACACATGCGTATATATATATGAGTGCGTGTGTGTGTGTGTATACACGATACTTTCTCTCTATATACTTGTACGTTACTTTTTCTCTCTCTATATATATATATGTGTGTGTGTGTGTGTGTATAGACGGTACTTTCTCTTTATATATATACGTTATTTTCTCTTTTATATATATATATACATACGATACTTTTTCTTCATATATATAGGTTTATTTTCTCTTATAATATATATATATATATATATATATATATATATATACGTCACTTTCTCTTTATATATATTATATATAATATAGATATATATATATATATATATATACGTATAATATATATATATATATATATATATATATATATGTATATATATATATATATATATATTATATATATATATATATATATATATATATGTATATATATATATATATATATAAGTGACGTATATATATATATATATATATATATATATATATATATATATATATATATATATATACGTCACTTTCTCTTTATATATATATATATATATATATATATCTATATATATATATATCACTATATATATATATATATATACGTCACTATATATTATATATATATATATATTATATATATATATATATATATATATCACTTTCTCTTTATATATATATATATATATATATATATATATAGTTCTCATTCACTCGATCTCTATCACTTTTTGTTTTTGGTTATATCCCTTTCTTTTGCTGTTTACATTTGTCTATGAGTTGTGCTTTGAGGGAATGGTTAATGGACAGGACTAAAAAAAAGAAAAAAAAGAGAAAAAAAAAAACAAACTAACAAAAAAAAAAAAAAAAGAAATTCAACGCAAACGAAGGTAATACAAACGTATAAAAACAGAACGTGACTGATTGATTATGGGAGACTGAGACAGAACGTCTCATCGAAGAAAGAAAAAATGTAGAAAAAAAAGAAGAAAAAAAAAAAGAGAAAAATGATAAATAAAGGAAAAGAAAAAAAAATTCCCCGTTCACTGCGCAAAATCATTGAAACTATGATATCAGATGTAGAAAAAAAAAATTAAAAGTTGATTTTTTTTGGTTCGAGGTTAAAAACTACAAGAAGTATTCGCGTTTTTAAACCAAGTCGGTAAAAATCGAATCTATCTTGACAATAATATTTATATAAAAGAGTCGAATTATGTTTATCGGAAATTCTTACCTATTATCTACTTTTCTCTCTCTCACTATAAATCTAGCTCAATCTATCGCTCTCTTATACTACCCCCTCTCTTTCTCTTTCTTTCTCTCTCTCTCTATCCCTCTCTCTTGTCCTGAACTCTCTCTCTCTCTCTCTCTCCACTATCTATATATACCCCCTTATCTTTTTTTCTAGCCTTTTCAAAACAAAAACAGAACCAACCCACAAATTTTGTAATAAAACTGTTAATTCTAATTTAAATTTTTTTTCTTTCAGAATATACAGTGAACTTGGTGCTTAAAATATTGTAAAAATAATTTTCCCCAATATGTCATAATCAACCAAAGAAAAAAACATTTTGCGTGGAAGTCTATTTCACAAAAAAACAAAAAAAACATACACTGTAGTGCTAGCCAATTTTTGGAGAAAGTTTCGATTTCGCTGTGCTCCATAAAAAAGCAGGATTTCTGATTGTGTCCAGAAATTCAAAGAGGTGAACTAAAGCAAAAATCAGAGAAATCACAAAAGAGGAATGTGTTCGCTTGATTGACAATTTTGCGCGACGTGTGCAAGTTTGCCTCCAAAGCCGCGGTGCCCATTTGGAGCATATTTTAGACAGAGAATTCCTTTAAAGCAAAGCAACCAAGATAACTGAAACTTTGAGGAATGATTGTACAAAGACTGAAGTTTAAATCCCACAAGTATCTTGAAATTTTATTGACATTGATTGAATAAAATTTATTTGGGTTCTGTTTTTTTTGTCACCCTGTAATATAATCTGTTTTCTGAGATATGTCGAGACGTACATACCATAACCGACGCTACTCGTTTATATATAAGACATACAAGGGGTTAATCAAATTGGTGTGTTACTTTAAAGAGAATATTATGGTTGTTGATGTTTTGAATAGACGTAAGACGAAACCCCAGTGGAGTGAGATGTTATTCTAATGTGGAAGACCAAGCAACTGGACCTTACGTGTCCCTTGTTCCCTAATCACGTCCCCCCAGCAAGTCTATCTCCCTGAAACCGTATATCATAATGATAATATTTATCAACAGCTATCAACATGGGACACAGAGAGAATTTCCACAATTCTGAAATATTCTCATTTCTCTTTGGCCAATCCTTTGCGAATTCCTTTTGGTACATTTGCTGGTACAGTTTTCAGGTCGAGGACACGTACGTGCACGAACGCACCCGTATACACGCAAACACACACAATTGAACACACACACACACACACACACTCGTTCTCTCTCACATTCTCCCCCTCTCTATCTCTATGTCACTTTCTAACACACTCAAGAGTTTCTAATACAAGAGAGTACCATTGCATGGAAGCATTCTCTTCTATACATGCACACCCTATCTCTCCCACCCTTCTTTTTGGGGTGCAAGGTTTATTAATATTAAGCACACACACACACACACGTGCGCACATATATATACACACATATATATATATATATATATGAGTTAGGATAGTCTTGACAGAGTCAACGGCGTTTGGTAATTATCCTAAATATATACATGTATATATGTACATTTACACACACACACACACACGCACGCACACACACACACACACACACACACACACACACAAACACACACACACACACACACACACACATATATATAACGTTGGATAAGCTTTGGAATTTTTGAATGAAATCCTATAACATAAGAAAAATAGAAGAATGCTGAAAATTAAATTGACTTCAGTTTTTCAATATATATATTTGTGTGTGTCTGTGTGTGTGTGTGTGTGTGTAAGAGGAGAGAGTTAGTGATTATACAGATAGATATATAGATATATTATATGGTATATGATCAGATTGTGATAGATAATATATATATATATATATATATATATATATATATATATATATATGGTATATGATCAGATTGTGATAGATAAATATATATATATATATATATATATATATATATATATATATATATATATAGATAGATAGATAGAGAGAGAGAGAGAAACAGGGAAATATGGTGTGTGTGTGTGTGTGTGATATTTAAAAACATTGTTATGATTTAAGATGTACAGGATGTTTCAGAAATGTCTATATCATTTCGTAATCTACTAACTTGACCAATTCTCATTCAAATGATCGCAAATTTAAACTTCCTGTGTAAGAAACAACTCAAAATGATTAGTATTTAACAAACTCTTTCGCCATTGGTCTCCAGTATGGGGCATCCAGTGAGTATTAAACTTGCTATTCGGTTGTAATAGATCTGTGAGACTAGCTTGATTTTCATTATACCACGATGAAAGCTAAAAATTATATGTTTATTATCTAAACATTCTTTTTTTTTTTTTTTACAGTGAATGGCATTTTTATGTCTAAAAATAAGATAAAATCATTTAATAGAATTTTGAGCCGTTTCTATATAATTACATTGTTGTAAGTGTACACTTTTTGGTCGACGCTGGTGTTGTTGTTTTTTTTGTTTGTTTTTAATCAAAGTAGCGGGAGTTTGCGCCCTCTGGGCATAATTATTATTAGTTCTAATGTAATAAAATATATTCAATTAGAAAGAGTAACGACATTAAATTAGAATCCATATAAAAAGATTACACTTACTCTAGTCATATTTTAATTGGTTTATATATAAAATCATTGATAGGATTGATTTTAATACGTTGGAGAATAAAACAAGAACATTAGAGATCAATAACAAGTAATTATCTATTAAACCCGGTTTTGTTAAAACGAGTGTGCAAATTAACCACACCATATATTATGTAAAACTTTACTGTTGATATAGTTTTAGACCATTCGAACGAAATACCCCCCAAAATCAAAAGATATGAATTCTTTTAAACTCCCCTTCTATACAGAATTGGCTTGTTTTGTCAGTTGTTTTGTTTTACGGCATATCAACCCTTTTCGGGTCATTTAATGTCGAATCAAGTCATTTTGATATTAGACTTGTTGGAATATTTTGCTGATATAATGCGTGATGGAAACCACCACTTAAACTTATAGACTCGGTGTGGTCACGTTGATTAAACCCAGCCAATCAACAGCTCGAATACGTGGTTAGTTAACTATTTAATCGCCGATATTGAAAGCAGCTCATTTGCACGTTATTCGACATTGACGAACGGACCTGCAATCAACGACTTTACTCAACGCAAGGATTTTACCCAACACTAAGGAACAACCAAAAGATCATACCCAACACTAAGAGACACCAAGGAACAACCAAAGGTTTCTTCACTAAAGATTGCGCTTTGCTTAACACAAGATCTCCACTGTAAGGTGAAGTCGGTATATTCTTCTGCCCTCGTCAACAAAGACTTTGGCATAGTATTATAAATACTAGCAAATATATGCACCCTCCGGGTGCAAGTATTTAAGTTTTGATAAAATGAAATATGTTAAATTAGAAAGGCTAATGAAACTGAATAAGAATGCAGATAAAAAGATTTGGAACAGAGGGGGTATAATCGAAAAATAGAACAACTTTGAAACTAACTTTTCAATCAATTTCTATTACCCCCGTCTTTCATTGGTAAATTTTCCTAATTCAACTATTTAGTTAGAATAGGAAGTAAAGAATAATAGTTCAGTTATTTCTTCTTGTTAATGGATTTCTTTTAAGATTTATTGAAGAGATTTTTGCTCATATTCAATAAGATAAAACCAAACAATTAGAAATCAATAATACTAAGCCTATATTTATTAAAATCAAATTTTTAATATCAAAATGCAAATTAGCCTTACCATTCACACTGTAAACCGCTATTTTGTTGTATATATAAATACAATGGCATGTTATTAGTATGTAGATATGGTCAACAATCTTAATGATGTAAAACAATTTTATTAATAATTGGGTTTTAAATAAAAAATAAAATCATGGAGAATGTGATGTAAATAACAAAGGGAATTGTGATTTGTATAGTAATATAGTTTCGGTTACAGACAGAAAACTCACAATCTCCATTATAATAAGATTCGTGTTGAATATATTACGAAAAAAAAAAAAGAAAGAAAAAGAAGCTAATATCCATCATTCGACGTAAACAGCCTTTTCAGGACCCAGTTGCTATGGATACGCCCAATGTTCAAATATTTGCCATATTAAATTGAAGAATATTAAGTTTTTTTTCCCTCCATTTTTTTTTTCATTTAGTCGTGTCGAGTGATTCACTGAAGTTAATATTCGTACAACGTTTCTTCGGTGTACAATTGAAAAAACACTGTGCTATATTGGGATGGGAAGTGTTCAGATTCTAAATGCAAGTATTGTCCCCTGGCATTTATCCAGTTAGTTCCCTAGTTGGCCTGCATTCAATTCCTCGGAGTTTTCCCCGACACATCTCCGATCACTTTTTAAAAACAATTCCTCATGTTTTCACTCATGGTGAATCTGTCGACAAACATTTCCATTATATATATACTAGCAAATATATGCGCCCTCCAGGTGCAAGTATTTAAGTTTTAATGTAATAATATATATTGAATTAGAAAGGCTAATGAAACTAAATAAGAATGCAGATAAAAAGATTTGAAACAGAGGGGAGGTATAATCGAAAAATAGAACAACTGAAACTTACTCTTCCTTTACTTCCGTTTTTCATAGCTAAATTTTCCCAATTTAACTATTTAGTTAAAAGTAAAGAATAAAATTTCAGTTATGTCTTCTTGTTAATGGATTTTTGTAAATATCTATCTAAAGATTTAAAAATGTGTAAAGATTTTAGAGATTTTTGCTCATATTCATTAAGATAAAAACAAAACAATAATGCTAATAGCATATTTATTAAAACCAAATTAGCCTTCCCGTTCACAGTGAAAACCGCTATTTTGTCGTATATATATAAATACAATTGCAGATTGTTAGTATGTACATAAGGCCAACAGTATTAGTAATGTAGACTCATTTTATTAATAATTGAGGTTTAAATAAAATCAAACCATGGAGAATGGGACGTAATTGATTAAATGAATTTGACTTGAGTAGTAATATAGTTTCAGTTACAGACAGACAGACAATATCTCTCTCTCTCTCTCTCTCTCTCTATATATATATATATATATATATATAGACTAATGAGTCAGATAGACCTACTAAAAGTTTCGCTTAGTGCTCTTCAGAGCTTGAAAAATCCTGGTCAATTTTTAAGGGAGGGCACAAACGAAATTGCACTGGCTTCAAAAATATGTCTTAGTCTTTTGTAGTAAATATTGTGGCATCATCGAAACTGAAGTTATGATCAGTTTCAGACATATGTTGGACGAGGGTATACTGAAAATTGCCCAATTAATATTGTCGGATTTATTTCCATATTTACTCCCATATATATATATATATATATATATATATATATATATATATATATATGAGAAATAGATACACAAGCGATGTATTTATGATATGGCTTTTTTTAGCCGAACATTTTTTGGAGAATATGTGCTTAATTGAAGTCGTACCTAATTTTGAAAGTTAATTAATTAATAATTAAGTATGCCCACCTAATTGATTAATTAATTAATTATTAATTAATTAACTTTCAAAATTAGGTTCGACTTCAATTAAGCACATATTCTCCCCCCAAAATATAATATATATATATATATATATTTATTTATTTCGACTGAATTTCATTTTAGTTATTGTATGTATCCATAAAATCTATAAATAAAGGATTAAAATGTTATTTTCTTTTTGACATGGGTTTTTTATTACACATCGCTAATAATTTGACTCTGATAAATGAATAAATCAGCTAAATGATCGTAACTTCTGTTCCCTTTTTTTTTTTATAGAACCTTACCATTCATTTTCCCTGAGTAGGTGTATATACATATTGTCATCATTCTCTGATAATTTTGGCAAATTTTAACGAGTAGTTCTTGGATACGATAGAAAAGTGTCATTAATAATTTGAAATGCAGTTTATATATAAACACTATTAAACAGGACTGACGTCTCTTGTCTAATTAGTTTCTTTTTTATCCGTTCGAGTTGATGGATCAATATTGTAACATTGGGGAGGAATTTTTTTTTAATGAATGCATCGAAATTTTTCGAAGTAATTTCAGCTCAACAAATTGCCATCTTCAGGGAGTTAGTGTAATTGAACCGTACTATTTCTCTGAATTTTTTTAGATGAGGCTTGATATTTAGTATTATTTGGATTATTCGGACTATTGTCCTCATCTTTATTGTTATCTATACTATTACTCTGAATTTTTTAGATGAGGCTTGATAATTAGTATTATTTGGATTATTCGGACTATTGTCCTCATCTTTATTGTTATCTACACTATTTCTCTGATATTTTTTTTAGATGAGACTTGATATTTAGTATTATTTGGATTATTCGGGCTATTGTCCTCATCTTTATTGTTATCTACACTATTTCTCTGATTTTTTTTAGATGAGGCTTGATAATTAGTATTATTTGTATTATTCGGACTATTGTCCTCATCTTTATTGTTATCTACACTATTACTCTGAATTTTTTAGATGAGGCTTGATAATTAGTATTTTTTGGATTATTCGGACTATTGTCCCCATCTTTATTGTTATCTACACTATTTCTCTGATTTTTTTTAGATGAGGCTTGATATTTAGTATTATTTGTATTATTCGGACTATAATTCTCATCTTCATTGTTATCTGTACAACGTTTTGGCCGATGTGCCCTCCAGCCTTCTTCAGGTATTTATTGTCGGACTCGGGAACCTTCCCGGACTGAAGAACCTTCTAGGACTCAGGAACCTTCTTGTCGTAACCGGAAACCTTCTTCTCGTTCCCGATTACGTCAAGAAGGTTCCCGAGTCCGAGAAGATTCCAGAGTCCAAGAAGAAATAGCTGAAGAAGACCAGAGGGCAAATCGGCCGAAACGTTGTACAGATAACAATGAAGACGAGGAAAATAGTCCGAATAATACAAATAATACTAATTAAGCCGTGTTGTTCCTAGTTGTATGTTTACACAGAAATGTGGCTGAAGGAACAAGTAGAATTGGGAGCAAGTACTCACAAAAACTGTATTAAGAGGGGTGAGGATTGTGAGGAGGAAAATTGGCGGGAATTGAATTACATTTGTGAATATGACTGCGATATTCGAAATCAATCCTATTAAAGATAGTTTTCTGAGGCTTCGAGAATTTTAAGTTTTTACTTGTTTCTTTCTTTATGTTGTATGTTTGTCCAGTTAATATTTCTGTAATTAGAGATAGGTCATGCATGAGTTTTTAGGTGTTTATATATATATATATATATATATATATATATATATATATATATATTATGCGTGTGTGTATGTGTGAACATAACGTAACAAAAACGGCTAGTTATTTTTAATTACTACATTGAGATTGGAATGTATATACTTACATAAAACTTTACTCAATTTTCTGTATTCTTTTATTGTTTTCATATTGTCGGATTTTATTCCAGACCCAAGGCAACGTATATATATATTTCTTTGGAGGATACGTGCTTAATTGAAGTTATACCTAATTTTGAAAATTAATTAGTTAATAATTAATGAATTTAGGCGGGCATATATGTTCAAATGTAAGGCTAAACAATCCCTGAATGTACATTTCGACCTATTAGGTCTCATCAGCAAGGTTATAGAGATGGGCGACTACTCAGTGTGTGACTCGAAACCTCGACTGCCAAGCTGAAAGGCGGGGATTCTAACCACTACACCAGCTGGCCGTTACCCGATTCTTCGTCTGTTTTGAACTTATTTATATTCCACTTTTTATTAACTTGCTACACGACAGTATGAGAGTACGTAAATAAACAATGTGTTTATTTGATATGGCTTTTAGCCGACAATTTTATATATATATATATATATATATATATATACATATGTGTGTGCGTGTGAGTGAGTGAGTGAGAGAGAGAGAGAGAGTGAGAGAGAGAGTGAGAGAGAGAGAATATGGAAATTCAAAATGACATGTTTTGCAATAAGGATTGAGTCTTTAGAAATTGATTTCATATTTCGATTTTGATCCACGCTATTTGTTAACGATTGTAGAATGCCGGCCTGGAAGTTTGTGATAAAAGTAGCACAAATAAAACAAAAAGAAAAAAAAAAAGAAATGAACTGATCGTGAAAAATAATCAAAAATCTTTCATACTCGCTGATTGAAAAAGATAGAATCTGTTTGTTTTTTTTTGTTTTTTTCTCATTATTGTTTTTCAAATGAAATAAAACATAAAGAAAATAAAAAATAAAAAAAGGTAAAAAAAAAAAAAAAAGACAGAAAAGAATTTTCAATTGCTTTGTGTTTCTGATGCAGTAAATATTTCATTAGAATTCATTATAAACCGAAGGATTAGAACTCGCAGCAACAAGTATTAAATTGGATGACTTGCTTCAAAGATATTTGAAAACCGCGGAAAAAGCCAGGAATAGAAAACGCTTCTAGGTACAGTTGAAAAAACGAAAAAACAACCCCTCCCTGCCCCCAAACAAAAACAAAGAAAAACAAAACAAAAAAGAAACAAATAAAAAGAAGTTCAAGAGGTCATGGTTAGTAGTATCTTGATCGAAAATAAAACTCATTTACAACTTCCTAGAGGCACTTGTATTGTAATGGTTATCGTCGTAGGAAATGGACACGGCGACCTTAGTTCAAACCCGAGTCTAGGTTGTTTGCATTTCACATAGCGCTAATACCCTTGGTAAAACTATGAATCAAATTATTCTCCCTTCAGCTATGGGGAAATAGTAGGACAGGTCGGATTCTTTTGCCTTGATACGGCAACCGGTCTAAGAAAATGAAAACTGAAATAAAACCTAGTTAGTAAGCCAAAGCTCATACCTGACTATGTGAGACCCAAAAAGTCAGCGATATAACAAATACAAAGTGCTCAATACGTTAGTAGAGCAAAACGCGATGTACACACACGAGTAGTCGACTGCAATTAATCGGTATCTCGATTAACTCAGTGGAATTAACCCTGAAGATCTTTATGGTGAAACTCGAGTAGGTTATCACGTGTACCTATATTGTAATAATATATATATATATATATATATATATATATATATTAGATCGGTGTTAAGATTATCAAAAATAATGTACTACGGCATATTTTCTTAACAAAAATTATTTCAGCTTATTGCTGTGACAGTTTACATATATATATATATATATATATATGTGTGTGTGTGTGTGTGTGTCTACGTATGTATATAGATGTATATATATATATACCAATATATATATATATATATATATATATATATATATATATAATCCGTCTTATACAATATCCATTTCATTTGTGCTATAATGGTTATCATCGTAGGAAAGGGAAGCAGCGAGCCGAGTTCAAATCCCAGACGTAGCTGTTTGCCTTTTACCTTTTTGAAAGGCATAAATTCATCTATTCTCCCGCCAGATTTGGGTAACTAGTAGGGCAGATTGCTCTTTAACCTTGCTATAGTAAACAGTCTAGGAGAAAAGAAAAACTGATTTCAAACCGATTTCAAATCAAAATAAGTTTAAAAATGTGTTTGAAAAATTGAATAAAAAAAATTTGAACACCCTTCAAGAATGAATAAAATATAAACGTCTTCGGCATAAAATAACCCAGGGGTTGATATGCCTTTAAACCCAAGCATCCAACCAACTGTAGCGTAATTATTAAAGTCTACCAGAATTTGAGATTAAAAATAAAGCTGTGTTCGGATTTCTAGAGAAAGAGAGGAAAAAGAAATAAGAGCAAATAAAGGTTAAAATTTGGAAGAGTAAACACACAACAGGGTGCCAGTAATTTGACCGATGAATGACCCCGGAAGGGGATTTGAAAGTAAAAACGGAAGTTCAGGGTGTTGACCGGAAGCGGAAGTAACGTAGCGACAAGTAACGAGCAAAAAGAAAAATCACTCTTTTTTTTCGGCCGTAGCAGGGGTCAGACGGGCCCCTGGTCCCTCGTGTGGGACAGCAGTACAGAAGATGATACCATGCTAGAAGGTAGAATAATTTCACCGTACCCTCTCTCTCTCTTTCTCTCTGTCTTTCCTTCTCTCTCTGAGGAAGAGTCCACAAACCCGGGAATAAATACTTGGGTCTATACAACTGCGTGTTTTGTTTCTCTATTAATGACGACTACTACTAAAACTTGAATTGACCCATACGATATATATCGTTCCGGAGTTTGTCACAAATACACTTTGGTACTGTGACCATACCGTTATGCTACACCAACCAACTCAACCCATATATGGTATACACATTCAGGTCATACTGGAAGGTAATTATTTTTCTTCACACGACTTTAACAGTGGGAGATTAATCAATCTACAAGTGTTACGATAAAAAAAAAACAATAATAAAAACTCAGGTGATTAATAAAACTCTAATAAAACAAACGAAAAACAATTTAATGAATTCGCTATTCTAGAATAATTCCCTGTCTCTTTCTATTGCCAACTGCTCCTGATATTTGAGTGAGTTTTAATTCTCTATATTGTCTTATAGTTTAATTAATTCTATTCGGAGAAAAAAAAGCTTAAAAACAAAAATACAATATGTCTGATCTATTAATCCTCAAGCCAAAATTGCAATAAATGAGGTGTAATATATTATCAGCATTTGATATTTATTAAGTTCTCTATAAAATTTTGACATTTCTTCAGTTCTCTATAAACGTTTGAGATATCTTCAGTTCTCTCTAAACGTCTAAGATATCTTCAGTTCTCTCTAAACGTTTGAGATATCTTCAGTTCTCTCTAAACGTTTGAGATATCTTCAGTTCTCTCTAAACGTTTGAGATATCTTCAGTTCTCTCTAAACGTTTTGAGATATCTTCAGTTCTCTCTAAACGTTTGAGATATCTTTACTTCTCTATAAACGTTTGAGATATCTTTACTTCTCTATAAACGTTTAGATATCTTTAAAGATATCTTCTTCTCTAAACATTTGAGATATCTTTATTCTCAGTTCTCTCTAAACGTTTGAGATATATTAAGTGCTCTCTAAACATTTAAGATATCTTCAGTTCTCAATAAACATTTGAGATATCTCCATTTCTCAATAAACATTTGAAATTTATTCAGTTCTCTATATAACGTTTAAAATTGCTTTTCGCTTTCTTAAATCATTGTTTGTCTGTAGTGAATTTAATTCCACGCCTCCACCTAATGTGACCACCTGTTGGCCGTTAGTGGCGACCCGTGATGTTTAAGGGCAGGTTCCTGGTGGCTCAGTAGTCCATGAAATGCAACACTCCAGGGACAGCGACTTAAACCTTTCTTTTTCTTTTTCTTTTATTGCTTTCTCTATACACCTTCCTCTTTCTTTCTTTCACTTTTCAATCCTTAGCAAGTGAGTTCGAACTCCAGTCACGCTACTACGTTTATTTTCGGGAAAGGCATGTAACCCCTCGTCCTCCAGCTATGGTTTAAATAATACCCCATACTGATCTTCTACAAAGACGGATTTCGCATCAAATAATTCAAGAAGTTTAGTATACAATTAAAGAAAGGAATCGACGAGGCTCGGCTGAAAAGTTCAGAGGTTGACCGAGATGCTATGGAATGTGACCAAATGAAGTTTATTTTTCAACACAATCACCCTTGTGGTCTACACATTTTCCCAGTCGTGTTGCAGTACTTGGGTCCCATTTGTAAAAAAAGTCATCAACGGCAGATATGCTGTCATCATATTAATTTTTTTAGCCCACTACTGTATCTATCTATTTATCTATCTATCCCAGTCTGGTCACCTTCCCTCCTCTCTTTCTTTCTCCCAAACACACTCACATACTTTCTTTCTCTCTCTCTCTCTCTCTCTCTCTCTCTCCAAACACACTCATACTTTCTTTCTCTCTCTCTCCAAACACACTCACATACTTTCTTTCTCTCTCTCTCTCTCTCTCCCAAACACACTCACATACTTTCTTTCTCTCTCTCTCTCTCTCTCCAAACACACTCACATACTTTCTTTCTCTCTCAAACACACTCACATACTTTCTTTCTCTCTCTCTCTCTCTCCCAAACACACTCACATACTTTCTTTCTCTCTCTCTCTCCCTATATATATATATATTTATCTATCACAGTCTGATCATATACCATATTATATCATATCTATAAATCTATCTGTGCATTTTCTGTATAATCACTCACTCTCTCTCCTTCACACACACACACACCATATTTCCCGTTTCTCTCTCTCTCTCTCTCTTTCTATGTATATCTATCTATCACAGTCTAATCATATACCATATAATATCATATCTATATATCTATGTGCATTTGTATAATCACCACACACACACACACACACACACACACACACACACATATTCCCAATTTTTCTCTCTCTCTCTCTCTCTCTCTCTCACTCACTATCTTCCTCTTCTTTTCTTCTTCTCACCTGATGGGATTCACCTCTTTTTTAATCAACCGATTACTCATCTGATTATTTCACCATGCAGTGTGCGGCAGACCCCGTGTTTTCGCAGCTCGTAAATAATTATTCTGGAGCGGAAGAAAATGGCGGCTAGCAGTTTCACTTTTCTCTCGGCAAAGTCATGAAGGAAGACATTAACAAAAACAAAAACAAAAGCAAAAAAAAAAAAAAATAATAAATTGAAATGAAGAATGAGATAAGCACATTGAAAGGGGTTTGTGCGATCATGCAACTGAAAAGCGTATATATTGGGTTTGGCGAAGATGGAAGAAGAAATCACGGAATAGTATAAAAAGACTATCTTTTCAAATTCAACGATATATATATATATATATATATATATATATATATATATATATATATATATATATATATGAAAAATAGATGGAAATTAATCCGACAGTATGAAATTTAATATTTTGAAAAAGCAAATGATGTTATGTAATTGCTGACAGAAATCTGTTTCGACCAAATCGATAAATTGGTCTTCATCACGAGCAACATAGACGTCTATGTTGCTCGTGATGAAGACCAATTTATCGATTTGGTCGAAACAGATTTCTGTCAGCACTTACATAACATCATTTGCTTTTTCAAAATATTAAATTTCATATATATATATATATATATATACACGATTTGAAATTTTGCTTATTGGGGCATTGTTAAGTAAAGTATATTATTGTTTATATTTTTAAGGCAATTACAATGCGTATATCTTTAAAGTTGAAACAGCTGTACGGTGTTCCACGTCGCGCGCGTTATTTGCCGAGTTTACTTGTCATGATTATTTTCAATAATTATCGATTTTTATACGATATATGCATTGTAATTGCCTTCAAAATATAAAATATATATATATATATATATATATATATATTTCACAGTGGCAAATGGATTGTTGTTTTGTAAAATAAGATAGAAACAATAGTAGAAAGATGTCGTAGCATTTTTTCCTTCCAGAAATATGTTCCCATGAAGGCTCCCGAGTTCGAAGAGAAGCTTCCCGAGTTCGAGACGGTTCCCGAGTCCAACAAGAAAAAACCTGAAGAAGGACAGAGAGCACTTTGGCCGAAACGTTGTGTAGATAACAATAAGTCGTCGTCGGGGCAGCCTAATTTCGGTATCAGCCATGCAGCGAGGGTGTATATCCCCTTTTCACTAGCGCTAGACCAAGGAGATTATTTTAGCGTCTGAGGTGGAGCGCCACACCTACCATCAGCTCCTCACTTTACCGCACAGATCCCTGTGCTACTCATACGCTGAGTTGGCGAGGGTGGGTATCGAACTAGGGACCTTGTGGTTTCTAGCTGCACGCTCTACCTACTGATCTAACCCGGCCATTAAAGACGCTTACAGCACCTGGTATTCCCAAACGGTCACCCATCCAAGTACTGAATAAGCTCTATGTTGCTTAACTTCGGTGATCGGACGAGAACCGGTGTTCTCAGCGTGAACAATAAAGATGAGGACAATAGACCGAATAATTGAAATAATACAAATTATCAAGCCTCATCTCAAAAATTAAGAAAAAAAAATAGATGTTCCCATGTTTGAATGTAGCAGTCAACCCAACCTGGGCAAACACCAAGATTGCTATTGAAGAATTGATTATGGTGATCAATTCTTTAATAGCATCATCCAAAGTAGTGACCCGGAATATGGCAGAGAAACGACCCTCATCGAAGAAGATGGCAGAGGGAAAATAAATAAATAAATAGATTGAAGAAAATAATCATGCAAATAAAAAAAATCATATTGGTTATTTTGTACATGATTGCAGAATATGATTGCAATATCTTATTATAATGGAGATTGTGTGTTTTTCTGTCTGTAACCGAAACTATATTCCTACTCAGTCACAAATATCTTAGTTATTGACATCACATTCTCCAGAATTTTATTTTTTATCTAAACCTCAATTATTAATAAAATTGTCTTATATCATTAATACTGTTAACTATGTCTACATACTGACAACATGCAATTGTATTTATATATACAACAAAATAGCGGTTTACAGTGTGAACGGGAAGGCTAATTTGCATATTAATGTTAAAAAATCGAATTTAATAAATATGTGCTTAGTATTATTGATTTCTAATTGTTTGGTTTTATTTTAATGAATATAAGCAAAAATCTCTTCAATGAATCTTAAATGAAATCCATTAACAAGATAAAATAACTATCATTTTATTCTTTACTTCGGATTTTAACTAAATACTTAAATTAGAAAAAATAACAATGAAAGACGAGAGTGATGGAAAAGTAAATTTCAGTTGTTCTATTTTCGATTATATACCCCTCTGTTTCAAATCTTTTTATCTGCATTCTTATTTAGTTTCATTAGCCTTTCTAATTTAATATGATATTTTATTGCATTAAAACTTAAATACTTGCACCCGGAGGGTGCATATATTTGCTAGTAATAATAATATGTGGTGGGGCACGGTCTCAATTTATAGGGAACCTTGTGTTCGAGCTCGCCGAGCCTTCATGGGAATTCGAACCGAACTCTTTATTCAATCTGTTAATATAATATTTCATTACACTAAACTAAATGCTGACATTTAAAAGCAATTATCGATCTCTGTATGTACATTTCAGCCCATTAGGCCTCATCAGCAGAGCTATAGACAGATGAGGTCTAATGGGCTGAAATATACATACAGAGATCGGTTTTTTCTCGATTTGTTTACGCTTTACATTTAAACCGATATGCACGCCTAATTAGTTTAATTATAATTAATTAATAACAAATTAGGTATGACTTTAATTAAGCACATAATCTCCCAAAAATTGTCGGCCTTCGCCATTTCAAACACATGTTTGACCACTTCATATATATATATATATATATATATATATATATATATATATATATATATATCAACTCTTAGAGTAATAATTGTGCAGCCACAAATCACAGAATTCTCAATCAAAATGGGCGTTTAATTTGATTTACGCAGTAGAATTCACTGTTAATAAAATAATTTCACGCAATTATGCAAAGATTATAAAACTCGAAACGTGAGATTACAGGAAATGTAAGATACAATCAAGGGTTATCAAATGTTATTTTATTTCTTTTCTGCGCATGCGCACATCACTCTGACAGAAAATGTTCATAATGGCTGACTAATCTCGGCCATTACGACAATTTATTTTTAACTGGTGCTCGGAATCTACGGCCCCGTCCACAAGAAGACAAATGCTACCTTTTTCCTCGCAAGTAATATTGAGTTAGAGTCAATCGACGATACATGATACAACAGCAATTACGTTGCCATCGAATTTTTAACCGGGGACACGTAAATTATGACGGAATAAAGTTGAAGAGATGAGGCAGGATATTAGAAAACATATTTTCATCCATCTTAATTCAAAATTGGTTCGGTTGCTTCAGTAGAAGAAGAAAGAAAGAAAGAACGAAATATTAAAGTTGAAATCAATAGTTAATTTCATTTGAAAGCGAGGTACAGTGGTACTCGGAAAAGTCGTAAATTCGGACACTCATAAAAGGCTGGTATAAATAATGTTCAATATATGTAAAATTATAATAGAAACATTTTTTTTGTCATAGATGCAGTGCCACATCAGGATATTGATCTTGCTATAAAAAAATCAAAAAATCATCAATAACTTAAAATTGGTTAACTTTAAGACTATTTTGATAAGATTTTTGGATTCCATAGGCAAAAATGCTTTTAGAAACCAATTTTTAGTAGTAGGGAAGCACCAGAACTCATTTTGCAGATGAAAATAGATTACCAAAGGTCGCCATTTTTCACGGCTCCGCTCAAATTTGGAGAGCTAAAAATCAACTTAATTCCACCAATTTTCATATTTTTTTTTTATATAAAATCATATTATATATTTTATTCTTATCATCACAAGGGGCTGTTTATTTCTTTCAAGGCTCATGGGTTCTTTTCTCAGAAAGAAGGAGAGAGAGAGAGAGAGAGAGAGAGAGAGAGAGAGAATACGACTTTTCCGATTTATGAGCTGTGTCTAGGTCGTTTTTTTTTTGTTTTTTGTTGCGAGCTAAAATTTGAGCTACGAACGAGCTTCAGATACGCTTATGTAAATAAGTTCACTAAAAACATCCCCGACTCATCAGATTTCGCATCTGATGAGTCGGGAGAGTTAGACACTTTGTCTAAGCTCCCTGAAATAGACTATAACGCTAAATCTCTAAGTCTTTTGTTATTTTTACTTTATATATATATATATATATATATATATATATATATATATATATATATGGGAGTAAATATGGAAATTAAATCCGACAATATAAAGAAAATTTGAAAAAACAAGTATTCCGAAATTGGGATGAATTTAATAATCGATGTTTAAAACATTTCGGTTACATTGAACCTTCATCAGGATGTCTCATGATGAGACATCCTGATGAAGGTTCAATGTAACCGAAATGTTTTAAACATCGATTATTAAATTCATCCCAATTTCGGAATACTTGTTTTTTCAAATTTTCTTTATATATATATATATATATATATATATATATATATATATATATATAGGTCTCTTTAGCAACAGGTTATCTCACTGCCACGATGTCTAGCATGGCTGAGCTAAATATATAATAAAATACTAGAAAAGATTAGAAATGATAATGATTGACAGGGCTTCATCTAAAAATAGAAAATGCTAAAAGGGATCCAGAAGAAAGAATTGTTTATTGTCTGTCTTTGTCATAAGCCAACTCATATGTAACCATCACCTTATGGCACCGATAGTAGCACCATCACTTTTATAAGCCGCTCAAAAGCCAATAACAGCAGCTGCTACAGATTCGATCCGACTGAGCCTTATTACCGATGCAGTCCCCGTCGCTATAGCAACGGTAGTCTCCCCCTCCCCATCTTTCCTACTCCTCATGGTTCGATATTCGTT
Source organism: Doryteuthis pealeii (assembly GCA_023376005.1). Lineage (NCBI taxonomy): Eukaryota > Metazoa > Mollusca > Cephalopoda > Myopsida > Loliginidae > Doryteuthis > Doryteuthis pealeii. The sequence continues at coordinate 108,068,765 of CM042153.1, forward strand.
CACTACCCCTTTTTTTCCTCCCCAGCTTCCATGACCAATGCATCGGCAGCTGGGAATCGTCGACAAATCCATTACACAGGTCGCCCTTTGACATCAGCGTTATGGCATAATGCTCGCCCCACTTCTGCTACGCTCAGTCTATGTCGGTGAAAGGCTGACAGAAATCATAAAACCTGTGACGTCAGCAATTGATTTTGTAGGGAGCAAATGTGACAACAAGACCCCCCACGCCCCAGATCTCTAGAATAGAAGGCCACTGGACCGGTGTGTTAAATTAACAGCGTCGATCCCAAGGGGGCTATCCCCCCAGACAATACCTGCCCCCTCGATTTAAAAGGGCAGGGATGGGTTTATTGCCCAGCATCTGAGGCGCCCCCCTTGAGGGGGAATGCCGACGGGATCAACGCATTTTTTGTGCCTACCACCCATGAGCTTCGGCTTGTGGGTGAACCCACATAAAAAATGTCCTTGTGTCACGCCCTTATAAGTGGGATGAGAGGCAAATACACATATAAAGTAAAAAGTATAGTCGACTCAGTGGCTTATTGTCGGTATCAGCCAGAGAGCGAGGGTCTCTATCCCTTTATTTGACTAAAATTTCTTCTGTGAGTCTTAAAATAAAAAAACTGTAATGTCGGCAACTGATTTAGTAGGGAACAAATGTGTCACCAAAATGCTGAGGAGTCAGCGAAACTTTTTGTGCAGCAATTGACAACACTGTCATGTTTGTTGTGCACGCATCTGTGCCTGCCCCGGTGTACGCCTGCCCCATTTTTGGATTGGTAGTCGTTTCTGATGGAGCTCCCGATTGAAGCTACCACCAAATATATTTTGAAGACTTTACCTTTTGGATTACCCTCATATCTATCAATCTATCTATCTATCTGACCAGGTATCCAATAAGCACCCCTGCTGAAAGCAATTTTTGGAATGAACAGCTTTTGCTTTTCATCGCAAACTTCAGGTTGTTTGTGAACAAAAGCAACATACGATTTTTTGACCTTAGAATTTCATTGTAAGATTTTTTGAAAGTTTGTTCATGTTTATTTACAAACCAAAGACATTTTTATACTGAAATTGTTTTTGATTTTAGTAAAAAAGACAAAGAACTTATTTCCTGTTGTTGTTAGCATATGTGAAATATTAATTTTACACAAACTTAATAAACTTAATAATAAACTAGTTACTATGATATTGATACCATTATGAAAGGAATGAATCAGATCCATCTATCTATCTCAATTGAATCAAATCTATCTATCTATCTCAATTGAATCAAATCTATCTATCTATCTATCTCAATGAATCAAATCTATCTATCTATCTATCTCAATTGAATCAAATCTATCTATCTATCTATCTATCTATCTATCTGAATCTAATCTATCTATCTATCTAATCTATCTATCTAAATTGAATCAAATCTATCTATCTATCTATCTCAATTGAATCTATCTATCTATCTCAATTGAATCAAAATCTATCTATCTATCTCAATTGAATCAAATCTATCTATCTATCTATCTCAATTGAATCTATCTATCTATCTATCTCAATTGAATCTATCTATCTATCTAATGATGTTCAAACTTTGAAATGGTGTAAACATCATTGACTATAAACGATAGACGTTTTTGTGATTTTTAGATATTTTGAATACTATACATTTTGGATTACCCTCGTATCTATCTGTCTATTTATCTATCTATCTATCTTATGCTGTTCGTATCAAAACTATCTCAGTCTCTTCATATCTACCAACGAGGGTACTTCCAAAAGTAAGGTCTCCAAAATGCTGAGGAGGCAGAGAAACTGTTTGTGCAGCTATTGACAACACTGTTATGTTTGTTGTGCTCGCGCCTGCCCTGCCCCGGTGCGTGCCTCTCCCCATTCTTGGCTTGGCAGTCGACAATCACTTCCTGCTTGTCTGTAGTAATGCAGCGTTCGAATTCCAGTTGGACATTGCTCCTTGAGTCGGTGACCTTAGTTCTCGTGACGAAATCTCTTTATGACGTAACACATCGGTAGAGACTGACCACTATTCACCCCCCACCCCTTGTTCCGCGGTCACGAGATCAAAATGGCGCACGTGAAAGAAATACAAATCACCTGACCTCTCCGCCCCCCCCAGCACACACACACTGATTTTGCCATTAATTTTTCAATGACACACAATAAACAGTTTTCCTTTTGTATAAATGTTCTCGGATGAAAATAGCTCGTGAGAGAGAGAGAGAGAGAGAGAGAGAGAGAGAGAGAGAGAGAGAGAGAGAGAGAGGGGGGCAGATTCGCTGGCTACATCGGCTTTAATCCATTCTGCCGAGGATTAAATTTGGATTAGTTTGATTATTGGTCCAGTCACGAAACGATTCAAAAAGCCGATTTTCTTTACCCCCCCCCTCCAAACGAGAGAAATTAAGAGCTGCAGAATCTTGACATTAACATAGGGACTGGCAGAAAAAATCGGATACTACGAGTTTTAAAAGCGAATTAAGAATAGTTAAATATATTATTTAAGGTTAAACTTTGTCTAAATCGATAAGTAGTAGCATAATAACCATCATTAAAAAAAAGAAAATATAATTATATATGCAGTTTATTTTTAAAAGATTTAAAACTATTTGTTTTGGTCAATTTCGACGCGATCCGCCATTTTGGCTGTTTTTCAATGGTTTTAGGCACTTGTTTACAATTTTAACGTAACATTTGGGATGGAAAATTTTTTTTTACCAAAATTCAGGTAATTATCCGATTTTAATGAAATTTTCAGTATTGATTTAACAATTAATAAATTCTATAATGCATTAGTTATTTTATTTCAAAACTTTAATTTAGTATTTTTGCTATGAAAAATTAATATATAAAATTCATTTAAAATATGAAAATCCTGATGTTAAGTTTAAAATGTTATATTTTTAGATTTAAAAAATAAATATCTACTTAATGAAAACCTTATTTTAGGTTCCAAAAGTAATAAGTTTTGAAGAAAAACTCTATTGAAAATGTACCCCCTCCCCCTTTTAAGCAGAAAAAAAACATCGATGTATAATTTTTCTTTTATAAAATAATAGCCAATTAAATAATTATCGAAATGAGTAAAAAAGAAATCTCCAAAAAATGAATTATTTATTATTTTTTTACATTTTATTTTTCGATTTTCGGTACTTATTTTCTCATAGAAGCGCAACCGTAAAAATTTTTTTTTGTTTCTATTTATAATTTCGGTCTTTTATCTCTTTACTTATACTGTAATTAGTATAACATATGACCAACTCGAAACAATGTTACGCCGCTAGCATAAGGGGGGTCAACATTAGGTGACCTGAAAAAAATTACAAAGTTTTGAAATAAAATAAATAATGCATTATAAGGATCATTCATTGATGAATAAACACTGAAAATTTCATTAAAATCCGATAATTTCCTGATTTTTGGTAAATTATTTTCTGTGGGGTGGCTAAAGTCATTTTTTCAAAAACGCATTTTAGGCTCCGTTTGCCAGTCCCTATATTAACACAATCTGATTCAAACAAAAACGTCAACATATTTATTTTGGTTGGCTACTAGGTGGGATTTTACGACATGTCAACCCAATTAGGTCACTTTATACCGAATAGGTTTTGTTTTATTCATTCTTGATGGCTATGTTACAATTTATGAGGTCATAAATTGTGAACGTACCTATAGTTAGAATTTTAAATAAAGTTCATTAGATTTAAAACCGGAGGTGGGTAATTTTCCATAACCGTTGGGGATTATGATTGACATTTTAGGTGAACCCAACTGACTTCTGGTACAGACACGTGAAAATAGTTCCTAGCTTAGAACAGATGCGACCAGGCTCTCAAGGAGCGTAGACGTATAGTCAGCTCCGAGGTCCATCTCTTCTCGCGGTGGAATCATGGGCTAAAAAAATAAAACTTGATCAAGAAATAAACAAGTTGTTGTGTTTGTTAATTAGATATTAAAAGCAATGTCCAGCCCAGTCTGTAAGAAGAACTAAAAAATAAAATCAACCTCCAGGAGGAACCCAATAGACGAAAGAAAATGGTGGCCGACGAGTTAGATGATCTAGACGAAGAATCAGCAAACAGAATTATAAAGAACTATCTTCTCTCATCATCTCTAATGTCTCTCTCTCCTTTATATTCGAGATGACTCTCCCGAGAACTCTCTCCCCGTTTATATACACGGTGAGGAACAATTATATAACAGGGACTCAATTTATTTTTAACACAAATTATTTTTAAACACATTCTGTTCTATTTAACCTATAGATGGGAACCTAACAGTTACTACCGCTTCGGGTCAGAGTGGGGCTGGGAGTAATGGTGATGAGTGGGTATCCCACATTCCGCAGAGCTCCAGAATTCGAACTTCACCATCAGAGTTTAACATCATGTGTTTAATTCATTAGTAAGTTCGATTCTCATTGGGAGCCCCATACTTCTGGCCTTCTGCCACATCTAAGCTAAGCTTAGTAAATAAGTATACCTGAAGAGAAAAGGCATGTCACATGGTGTAATTGTTAGCAAGTTAGATTCACAAACCATTGATAGTGAGTTTGATTCTCTCTGGGTGCCCCATTCTTCTGGCCTTGTGCCACATCTAAGCTAAGGTTAGTAAATGAGTATACCTGAAGAGAAATCAAAGCCAAATAACTGTTGCATAGCTTATAGAACGTAACAAGTGTCATTAGGTTCCATGTGATAAAACATTCATGTGTTTTAACCAGATGCACAATGTGTCGGTATCGAACCCGGAACCTTGTGACTCCTTGTTGGATACTCTAAGTAATAGTAAATAATAGAAAGAAAAAAAAAGACTACACAAAACATCAATGAGTCATTGCTCGCGGCGGGCAGAATTTTTATTAAAAACGAAATTGGTGTTCTGGGCTTCAATGGACCCAAAGAACAGATGCTGTAATATTAAAGAGAACAATGAAATAAGCTTCAGACTTGTATTTAAAAAAAAATGGCTCAAAAAGAAAGAATTTGCGTCAGTGGATAGGAATAAATTTATATAACGTGAAAAAAAAAGAGCCCAAAACAAACAAATAAACAAACATCACCAAAAACAATTTCAAAGAAAAAAAAAATCCCCAAAAAAAGAAGAAAAAAGAAAACACGCGCCCAACATGGAGGAAATATTAATTCATAAAAGACGTTCGAGTTCCATAAAAAATGTATCAGAAAATTTATTAGCAGATGCTAAGAGCTGTAAAATAAATACATATTCCCTTGAAGCTCGAACCTTATCCACCCCTTCCGAAAAAGACACACTAAACACATCCCACACATCCACACACAGACACACATCCACACATACATACATAAAAAAAAAACGCAAAAGAAGCCTTAGTTAATTTTCATCCTGACATACCAGCTTAGATTTAGCTAATATCGCACAAACCACACACACACACGCACGCACGCACGCACGCACGCACGCGCACACACACGTGCTGTATTGGTTAAAGTCGTAGGAAATGAACTCGTCGACCCAAGTTCAATTCCTGGACGAAGATGTTTGTATTTCACATGGCGCTAATACCCTTGGGAAAGGTATGAATCCAATTTTCTCTACAGCTATGATTAAATAGCAGGGTAGACTGGGTTCTTTAACCATGGCTAGGTAACCAGTATAGGAGAATAAAAACTCTGAATTCAAACCGCTTAAGAAACTAACCATGTGTCGCATCCTATTCGTGCAGAGGGGTTGGTATATATCTATCTCTATATATATATAAAAGAAAAGTTGGTATGTACGTGTCGACTTATAACTCACAAACGAGAGCTCATTCAGATTTGAAATCTCGCATACTACTTGATATGCTTATAACTAAGAAACACACAAAATTTGGGTTTTGATTTTTTAATAATTAAGCGATGTAATTCAATAATTATCAAAAAATTAAAAAAATACAGTATACACCCCCTCTACCCCCACAATTTAGTTTTGAATTTCCCAGACAGAAGACCCCGTCGCTGTATGAAAGAAAATACGAATGTTCATTTCTAAAAAAAAACAAAAACTAATGTTAAGCTGACACACCCATCCATCCCATCTCCCGTCGGCACAATTCGAGCTTTGAAGTAGCGTTAAGACAGGGTTCCTAACTGTAATAAAAAAGACGACTTCTAAACTAAATAAAAAAGCCTCCCACCCCACTCGTCGCTACAGGCTTTGAAATTCTAAACCTATGGTCGTAGAAAGGCAAACGATACTCATATGTATTTTTATTATGTATTAACAATTCAAACGCCCATTTTTCGCTTTGAAAACAAATTAAAATCAATTAAATCGATTATATAAGGTCAAATTTTTAAGTCAAAAAATCATAATGAGCATCAGTAAAAAAGCAAAATTATATTACATATGTAATTAAGTAGGGAAAAATGGACACTACGCCATCGTCTAAAATAGACGGAAGGTTGCCAACCATGAAGGCCAGTAAATAAGAAAAGTGTTTTTTTTTAGCTGGGAGTAAAAAAAGATGGGTCCATGCCTTTCTCAATGGTATTTGGGCGAAAGAAAAACCCAAGCAGCATGGTCTAGGATTTGAACCCGACTCGTCAAATTCGTTGTCTAAGAAGGTAACGGTTACATCACGCGCCTACGACTTTCAACAAGAAATGAAATCTTAGAACATTCCAGGTAGTCAAAGTAGATTATATTATGAGGAGAAGAAAATTGTCATTATATCAAAAGTCTCATCTGTATCAGACAAACACCTTCTCGCACTCTTGTGTACCACACACACACACGTATGTGCACACACACAGACGCGAACGCACACAGACAGCAGACACACACAGACATATATACACATTAAAAAATTTTTTCTCTCTCTTCTTTGAAGAATGGAAAATTTAAACCAACTGTCGGTTCGCATTTGTAAGATAACTCAATTTTTTTTTACCGCGGTAAAAAAAAAATGGCGTCTTCAATATCTTCAGAAAATATAAGTAAATCAATAACCAATCAAAATCTTGTAAGACGTGTAAGAAACACTGCGTACAAATGTCAATCGATTGCTCTCTGTTGGTCTTTTCTCCATCTGCTCTCCTCTCTCTCTCTCTCTCTCTCTCTCTCTTTCACTCGCGCGCTCTTCCTCGTGCTACTGCACGCTCAGTCTCGCTGCCACGCTCAGTGTATGGGGAGTCGTGCATGGATGTCAAAAAGGCCCGCAGGTACTGTAGAAAACTTTTAGCGACGATTAAAAAAAATATACCTTTTCCTTTGTCTTCTCTCTTCATCTCCCTTTTCGTTCCCCTCCTAACTTTGTCATCCATTATTTTATACAAGTTTTTTTTGTAAATGTTTTCTTTTTAATTTCATTTACGTTTGCACTTATGCAAATACGATCAGATCAAATATTTTTTTTCCATATAATTCTCCTTATTTCTATTTCATTTCCCTTGCTCTTAAATTATCTTTGGTAATTTATGAGGAAGTGCGTCCCGGTCTCCCGCCTCAACAACCGCTACCCGGTGACTATCAAAATAACAATCTCAGCTCGTCGTAATTCTTGTTTATTTATCGTAATTTGTCGTAATTCTTGTTTAGATATGAAGATGGATATAGAGTTTTGAATAGACTGAGATAGATAGATAGATAGATAAACAAACAAACAAAATAATATAGATATGAACAAATAGAGATAGATATTTTCGACAAGTAAATGTGTTTTTTTGGGGGGGGGGTCGCTTCTTTTTTGTCGTAATTCTTGTTTATTTAAAATTAAAAACAAGACATTAAACAAACATGAATAAAAAAAAATCTTAGTATTTAAAGTAATAAAGATAAATATGAACAAATTGAGATAGATGATAGATAGATAGATAGATAGATATGAAGATGGATAGTTATGAATGGACTGAGCTGGGTCGTTATTTTAATTGTCCCGGGCAGCAACTCTTGAGGCAGGACACCGGAATGCACTTCCTCATAAATTACCTTATCTTTTCTTCCCTTTCTCTGCAAATATGCATGCTGCCACGCTCAGTGTATGGTGAGTCGTGCATGGATGTCAAAAAGGTCCGCAAATAGTGTAGAAAACTTTTAAACGACGATTTAAAAAACAACAACAAAAAGGATAAAACAAAATAAAACAATTACTCACCAATGAAAAACTGGCATTAATATACGTACCTGAAAGGAAAAGAGAAAATATATTTCATTTTGTATAAATTTCAAAATATCGTAAAAAATATAAACAGCTTTATAATAGAATTCTTTGAATAAGATATCGAAAGAAATTAATTCATTTACATCATGCTTAATTTTTATATATGAACTGTTGAATTATTGCCATCGGTTTGAGTCATAAACAACTTCCGGTCTGAAATAGATAACTGTCAACGTTGCATTCTGGGAAAAATGAATTTTCTAATTATTATAAGTAAATAAATGTTTACTATTTAATATGACATTTTCTTCAAGGAAAGAACAATCTTTCTACGATTTGGATTTAACTATTTGGAACTCTTCTGAATTTATTACTAAACGGATCAGGGTGGACATGTATTGGACTGTATCGTGGTATAAAACGTGCGCAAGATCGGCCTTCAGGTATTTCTTGTCTGACTTGGGGTTCCCGAATTCGAGAAAGTTTCCAAGTCAGAAAAGAAATACCCGTAGAAAGCCGGAGGGCACATCGAGCGAAACATTGTACATATAACAATAAAGATGAGGACAATAGTCCGAATATTACAAATAATCTAGATTTCCCGATAGTATTATTCTGAAAGTGAACATTAAAGCGCGACTGGATATCGAACTCGTTTCCTACAATATCGCAGTCCAGCACGTTAACCACTACGCCACGTAGACTCCTTCGTGCGTATTTGAGAATATTCTGTATTAACAAATCGATTGTATGTGTAACCTTTGTTTCATATTTTAAAAGTGACCATTTTGTATTTTGTTGTAAGAAAATTAAAAAAACAACAACATTGAAAAGCCCTGAGTTATGAATTACGAGCCATTTTTAATGTTATTATATTTACAAAATGTTACAAAAGCATTGTCTCGACCAAATCTTTTTGTCGTTCATTCCGCCCTTCCCCCACCTCGCCACACCTCCTTTTTTTGTTTGTTTCATTTTATTCTGGTCTACAGTTCTTCAATCCTTCCTCATATTGAGATATTCTTTTTTAGTTCCTGGCTTTTCGTCATTCAACTTCCTGTCTCTTTACGCTTGGATGCATACAAGAACCTACAGAAAATATAGAAATCATTCCGCGGCTAAAAATAGTGCAGAGTCGCAAATAAAGAAAAATAATGAGAGGGGGGGGGAGATAACGACACATAATGAGAGGAGGCGGAGAGACAAAGAAAGATAATAAAAGGAGGGGAGGAAATAAAGAAAACAATGAGAGGGGGGAGAGATAACGACACATAATGGAAGGAGGGGGGGATAAAGACACATAATGAGAGGAGGGGGAGAGATAAAGAAAGATAATAAGAGGAATGAGAGAGATGGATATAGATAGATTAACAGATTGATAGATTAGTGAGAAGATTGATTAAAATGAACTTTGTTTTCATAGAATAAAGAATAAAAGGGAATCAAAAAATCTTCTGAGATTTTTAGAATTAAAACGCCGAAGGAACGATATTCTAAATCAAGACTGACTCGATGATGAATAAAAAAAACCCAAAACTAAAGAAATGAATAAAAGAATAAAGACGCGCTTTGTGAATGTTGGAGTGAGACATTGTAAACAAAGATGGTGGAAAAGAAAGATGTTGAGAATTAAAGAATCGATTCAATAGAAATAATGTGAGGAAAAAAGAAAAAGAAAGAAATACTTTAAAACGAAAGAAATTAATATACCAAAGAGAAAGAGAAATGAAAAAAAAAAAAAGAAAAAAAAGAAAAGAAAAAAATAAGGAAGGAAAAAAGAATGCAAGAAAAGAAAGACAGAATTTAAAGATAAAATAGTCAAATAGAAATAAAAGGAGAAAGAAAGAAAAAAAAACTAGGTTAGTGGTAGGATAGAAGAAAGAAAGAAGAAAGAAAGAAAAGAAGAAAGAAAGAGAAGGAAATAAAGAAAGAAATCCGATATATGAAGAAATTAGTTATATAATAGACTAGAAAGAAGGAAAAAGGAAGGTGGAAAAAGAAAGAAAGAAAGAAGGAAAGAAAAAGAAGAAAGGAAAGAAAGAAGGAAGGAAAAGAAAGAAAAGAAAGAAAAAAAGAAAGAAGGAAGGAAAGAAAGAAAGGAAGAAAGAAAGAAGGAAGGAAAGAAAGAAAGAAGGAAGGAAAGAAAGAAAGAAGGAAGGAAAGAAAGAAAGGAAGGAAAAAGAAAAAAGAAGGAAGAAAGAAGAAAAGAAAGAAGGAGAAAGAGAAAGGAAAATAAAGAAAGAAATCCCGATATATAAGAAATGATTATATAATAGACTAAGAAGAAGGAAAGAAGGAAGGTGGAAAAAAGAAAGAAAGAAAGAAAGAAAGAAAGAGAAAAGAGAAATAAAGAAAGAAATCCTGATATACGAAGAAATTAGTTATATAATAGACTAGAAAGAATGAAAGAAGGTGGAAAAAAGAAAGAAAGAAAGAAGGAAGGAAAGAAAGAAGAAAGAAGGAAGGAAAGAAAGAAGGAAAGAAAGAAGGAAGGAAAGAAGGAAGGAAAGAAAGAAAGAAAGAAAGAGAAAGGGAAAAATAAAGAAAGAAATCCCGATATATAAAAATGAGTTATATAATAAACTAGAAAGAAGGAAGGTGGAAAAAAAAAAGAAAGAAAGAAGAAGAAAGGGAAATTAAGAAAAAAACCTGATAGATGAAGAAGTTAGCTATATAATAGACTATAATAGAAGGAAAGGAACAAGGAAAAAAAAAAGAAACACACAAACAAATGAACGAATGAAAAGAAAGAAAAAAAAGAAAGGAAGTAATAAAAATCTGATCGATGATGTTAGCTATATGATAGACGAGGAAGAAGGAAGGAAAGAGTGAAGGAAGGAGTAAAGAAGTAAACAAACCAAAATGAACGAATGGAAGAAAGAAAGAAACGGAATAAAAAAATTAAAAAAAAAACCCTGATAGATGAAGAAGTTAGCTATTATAATATACTAGAAAGCAGGAACAAAGGAAGAAATAACGAAAGAAAAAAAGAAAGATAGAACGGAAGAATGAGAGAAACAAAGAAAAACATTTAAATCAAAAATATAAAAAGAAAAAGAATGAAAGAAACAAACAAAGAAAAAGAAGGAAACAAAGAAAGAAAGGAAGTAATAAAACTGATTGAGGATGTTAGCTATATAATAGACTAGGGAGATGAAAGGAAGGAATGAAGAAGTAAAAGAAAGAAACAAGCAAACAAAAAAGAATGAAAGAATGAAAGAAAGAAAGAAAAGGAATGGAAGGAATAAAAAGATAATAGATGAAGAAGTTAGGTATTTGATATACTAGAAAACATGGGGAAAGGAAAAAAGAATGAATGAAAGAAAGAAAGAAATGAGGCAAGGAAACACTGTTAAATCAAGAAGACCGGGATATAAAAGAAAAGAAAGAAAGAAAAAAAAGAAAGAAAAGAAAAGAAGAAAGGAGATAGGAAGAAAAAACTAATAACCGAAGAAATTCGTGATATAATAGAAAGAAGAAAGGAAAAAGAAACAAAAAAGAAAGAAAGAAAGAAAGAAGGAAAAAAGAAGAAAGGGAAATTAAGAAATAAAAAAAAGACTGATCGATGAAAAAGTTAGCTATATGAATGAAAGAACGAATGAAATAAAAAAATAGAAAGAAATAATGAATTAAATAAAAATAGAAAGAAAGAAGGAAAGAATGAAAGAATGAATGAATGAAAGAGAGAAAGAAGGAAGAAAAGAACGAAAGAAAAAGAAAGATAAATCCTGATAATTTAAAAGTATAAAAGATGAGAGAAAAAGAAAAGACAGAAAGAAAGAAGAAAATAACTTTAAAGAAGACATAGACTATAGTAATATTATAAGGAAGAAGAAGTAAGTAAGGAGGTAGGAAAGAAACAACAAAAATGAAGAAAATAAGGAAAAAAGGACGGAATTAAATTTATATTATCGGAAAAAGTTAGCCATATAATAAACCATAAATAAACAAGAAGAAAGAAAAAAAAGAAAGAAAGAAGAAAAAGAAAGAAATCGAACGAAAAAGAAAAGTAGGAAAAAAACAATCTGATCAAACAAAACTTAGTGATCGAACAAAATAGATAGAAGAAAGACAGGAACGAAGAGGAAGGAAAATAAGAAAAGACAATCCTGATATATGAAGAAATTAGTTATATAATAGACTAGAAAGAAGGTAAAGAAGGTTGGAAAAAAGAAAGAAAGAAAGAAGAAAAGGGAAATTAAGAAAGAAAACCTGATAGATGAAGAAGTTAGCTATATAATAGACTACAATAGAATGAAGGAACAAGGAACGAAAGAACACACAAACAAAAATGAATGAATGAGAAAGAATAGAAAAAAGAAAGAAGTAATAAAAAATCTGATAGATGAATGTTTTAGCTATATGATAGACGAGGAAACAAATTGATTAACAAAGAACTTAGTGATCGCACCAAAATAGATAGAAAAGAAAGAAGGAACGAAGAGAGGAAAAAGAAGAAAAGAAGATTAGAAAGAAAGAATTGAGAAAGGACATTGAGAAAGGAAAGGAAGTGAGAAAGGAAAGGAAGTGAGAAAGGAAGCGAACGTAAGAAAGTAAGGAATGTGAGAAAGGACAGGAAGTGAGAAAGGAAGGAAGTGAGAAAGGAAGGAAATGAGGAAAGGGAAGGTGAAGCAGAAAGCTGGGAGAAAGGAAGGAAATGAGAAAGGATGGAAGAGAGAAAGAAAGACATGGAGAAAGGAAGGAAATGAGACAGGAAAGGAAGTGAGAAAGAAAGACATTGAGAAAGGAAGGAAGTGAGAAGGAAGGAGTAGAAAGAAAGACATTGAGAAGGAAGGAAGTGGAAGAAAGACATTGAGAAAGGAAGGAAATGAGAAAGGAGGAAGTGAGAAAGAAAGACATTGAGAAAGGAAGGAAATGAGAAAGGAGGAGGAAAGACATTGAAGAAAGGAGGAAATGTAGAAAAAGGAAGGGAAGTGAGAAAGGAAAGAGCATTGAGAAAGAAGGAAGTGAGAAAGGAAGGAAGTATGAGAATAGAAAGACATTGAGAAAGGAAGGAAGTGAGAAAGGAAGGAGTGAGAAAGAAAGACATTGAGAAAGGAAGGAAGTGAGAAAAAGGAAGGAAGTGAGGAAAGAAGACATTGAGAAAGGAAGGAAGTGAGAAGGAAGGAAGTGAGAAAGAAACGACATTGAGAAAGGAAGGAAGTGAGAAAGGAAGGAAGTGAGAAAAGAAAGAACTTGAGAAAAGGAAGAAATTGAGAAAGGGAAAAGAGAATAGAAAGAAAGAACCCAATAAACGTGAATTTAAGTATCAATAAATGAATAAAAAAACAAGAAGAAGTTTAAATATGTTCCTACGAGAACGCATGAACAAATAACAAAGAAAAGAAAAACATGAACAGCGAATTGAAAGTCAAAGAAATAAGTGTTTGGGGAGGTTGTGTATATCTACCGGCGCCATATAGGAAAAGTAAAAGGTAAAAAAAAACTCAGGAATTTTGAATACTGATTTACCAAGGTCAGGTAGGCAGACCGTCTGTCTTTGGAAGACTGACATAACCTGAACCCTGCCCCACAATATGCCTTGCTCCAACTAAACTAAGCAGTGTTACTATTCTAGGCCAACCTGCAGTAGTACGTTAGGTTATCAAGGTTGTCGAGAGGACTATTCTTTAATATGGTGCGTTTCATCACCATCAGAACCACAGATAATATGGACTGGTGCCAGACTGTGATGAGTCTACTTATATATATATATTATAATATTATATTATATATATATATATATATATATATTTATATATATATATTATTATTTATAAATAATATAATATTAAATTATTTAAATAAATAATAATATATAATATATATAATAAATAATAATATATAATAAAATATATACTTTATAATAATAATTATACTTTATTCTACATGGCTTCTAAAAGAAAGACATCCCAAAATATATATATATATATATATATATATATTATATATATATATATATAATATATATATTTTTGTCTTTAATTTTTTACGCCATTCTGGTAATTGCCTTGATATTTTATATATTATATATATATATATATATATAGTTATATATATATTATATATATATATGTATATAAAAGAGAGTAAACTATATATATATTATATAGTATCTATATATATATATAATAATAGAGAAGTAAACTATATATAATAATATATATAGTATATAAGAGAGTAAAACTATATATATAATATATATATATATATATATATATATATTACTAAAGAAAGTAAAACTATATTATATTATATATATATTATGTATTGTTTACTTCTCATAACGTCGTGTAGCAAGTCACGAAAAGTGGAATATAACTGAGTTCAAAAACAAACGAAAATCTGTTAAAAACCAGCTAGTGTACTGGTTAGAGGTTAGAATCCCCGCCTGTCAGCCTGATAGTTAGGGTTCGAATGCAACAACATAGCAGTCTTCCTGTCTATAACTCCGTGCTGATGAGGCATAAATAGGCCGAAATGTACATAACAGAGATTGCCTTTTTCTCGATTTGGTTAGCCTTACTTTGAACAGACATGCCCGCTAATTCATTAATTTCAAAATTAGGTAGACTTCAATTGCAAGTACATTATTCTCCCAAAGTTGTCTGGCTAGAGCCATATAAACACATTGTTTTTGTTTGTTTACTTCTCACACACATTATACTATAATATATAGTACATATATTATATATATATATATGTATAGTACAATATTTTAATATACCAAACTTGTTGGGTAAAATCCTCGCGGTGAGTAGGTACTATATATTAAATGCGTTTGCCCCAAGTCTCTTTAGTCGGATCTTAGACCTGAAGAGCATTAAGCGAAACTTTTATAGGTTATTTCTGATTCATTAAATTTTATCTTCTATATATAACAATAATTTAAGGAAAAAACTTTAAAACTTGTTTCATTAACAATAATTTATTTCAACCGTATTATACGGCATCTTCAGTAATCCAACAAGAACATGACTCTTATTGAGAATTTCCCATATAGTCTAACATCGCTTTTAAATCTATCAATTTGGGAGGCAGAGGGTTGGTGTCTTAATTTGAGATTGGCAAGGATTAGTTTATTTGATTGAGGAGGTGAGGTGAGGCTTCCTTGTGAAATAGTTTTAAGAGTGTACATACAAAATGAGCAAAAGTAAAAGACCAGAAATAAGGAATAAAGAATAGTAACGCAAATAGATAATAAGTACAAAACTAGTAAAAAAAAAATGGTAAAAAAATAAGAAATAATTATAAAAACATGGAATAATAACACCAGTAAGAATTAAAAGATAAAATTAAAAAATAACATATAAACAATAAAAGATAAATTAAACGTAAAAAATAAGGAATAAAGCATAAAAATAAATGGTAATTAAATATATAATATATATATATAATAATATATATAATATATATATATAACTATACTGCAATATATGCACCTCCGCTGGGTGCAAGTATTCAAGTTTTAATGTAATAAATATATATTAAATTAGAAAGGCTAAATAAAACTAAATAAGAATACAGAAAAAAGATTTGAAAACAGAGGGAGTATAATAAAAGATTTGAAAACAGAGGGAGTATATATAAAAAATCGAACCAACTGAAACTTACTCTTCCATCACTCTCGTCTTTCATTGTTATTTTTCTAATTTAACTATTTAGTATATAAGAGGAGTAAAGAATTAAATGACAGTTATTTTTTCTTGTTAATGGATTTCATTTAAGATTCATTGAAGAAATGTTTGCTTATATTCATTAAAATAAAACCAACAGAATAGAAATCATATAATACTAAGCACATATTTATTAAATTCGATTTTTAATATTAATATGCAAATTAGCCTTCCCGTTCAACACTGCTAAACCGCTATTTTGTTGTATATATAAATATAATTGCACGTGTCAGTATGTAGACATGGGTAAAGTATAATAATGTAAGAACAATTATGATTTGAGTTTAGATAAGAAATAAAATTATGAGAATGTGATGTCTTATAACCAAGAGAATTGTGACTTGAGTAGGTACTATAGTTTCGTTACAGACAGAAAAAACACACAATCTCTCATATAGTATATATATTATTCATATATATATACATATATTATATATATACATTATATATACAATATATATACATATTATATATAATACTATATATACATATATAAATATAGATATATATTAATATATACTATCATATATATATTCATATAAATATACACGTGAGATTATATACATATACAATATTATACTATCAATTATATATATATTACAATATATATACATATATAATACAATATATACAATAATAATACATAATATTAAATATACATATATATCATACATAAAATAAATAATATATAATAATATACATATATATATATATATGGTAATATATACAATATTATACATATATATATATACATACATATATATTATAAACATATTAAACAATTATATAATATTACATATATATATACATAATAACATATATATATACATAATATACATGGATAATATATATATATTTACATACATATATATATACATATTTATACATTCATACTACTTAAATGATAATTAACATATATATACATCATATACAATATACTATATATATATTAGGATCTATATTATATACCTACAATATACATATTATAGATATAATTATACTATACATAAACATATACTATAATATAATATATATACATATTACATAATATATATAATCATTATACATAAATTATACATACTAAATATATATAATATATATATAGTATATATATAATAGATACTACAATATATATATATATATACATTATATACATATATATCGAAATTAATATACATATTATATATATATCATAATATATATATAATAATATACAAATATAATATATATATATATACTAATATATATTCATAATATAATATATACATATAATACATAAATAGTCAATATATATTAATATTAATATATATATTAACTATATTCAAATATATTATAATATATAATAATAACATAGTATAGAATATATATATTATATATACATACATTATATAATATATACAATATATATATACTATATAATATATATACAATGTGATGTATATATATATATAATCATATATATATATATACATATATATATATATATATATACATATATATATATATATATATCTATTATATATATAATATAATATTTTACATTAATAATAGTACTATAATTAAATATACATATACTATATATTATATATTTGTATATAATCTTAATAATTAATAGAACAATTATATTATATAATATATATACATCTATATATATATACTATATATATAATATACATATATAAATACATATATATAATCATATAAATACAGTATAGTATACATATATATATATATATTACATATATATACTTATATAATAAATTATATATATATAATCACACTATATATATATATAATTATTAAATTATTATATATATATAAATTATCATATTATACTATATATATAAATCATATAATAATTATAATACATATATATATAATATATACATATATATATATATAATATATATATGCATATATATATAATATATACATTAATACATATATATATTTATTATATCATATATATAATATATATATATATATCATATATATATTATATATAATAATATTTATATACATTATATATTATACATATATATATAATATAATATACAATAGTATATTATATATATATTACATTTAATAATAATATCATATATATATATATCATATAATATAATATATATATATATAAATATATAATTTACTCAGTATATATATATATACTTAATATATACATATATATATATATATCATATATATATTATACTATAATATACATATAATATAACATATAATATACTATATATTATATAATACATATATATATCATATATATATATTATAATAATATATACATATATTAACATATAATATACAATAATTAAACATAAATATAATATATACATCATATATATACACTATATTATCAATTATATTACAGTATATATAACATATATATATATATACATACTAATAATATATATACATTATCATAATATATATATATTTATATACATATATAATAAAATAATACATTAATATATATATTTAAAATATACATATATAATACATGTATTATAACACAAATA
>CM042153.1:108087118-108113436 GCA_023376005.1 Doryteuthis pealeii
ACACATTATATATCTTAGTGCACTTTTACGTGCATTCTGATCAGTATCAACAACCTATAATTATTAAAAAATTACTATCACTGTTTTGTTCATTTTAATTTTGTTAGTCTATCTGGAATTTCCATAATACTATCTATCTAATCTAGGTCTTGTTCCGTGTTGTCTACCTATTGGCTATTCCATTATCTATCTATCTGTATTCCATATCTATCTATCTATGTCCCGGTCTACCCTATCTATCAATCTATCTATCATCTGATTCATATTATCTTCATTTTCAGGTGGTCTACCTATCTAATCACTACCTCTTTTCTTATCATGTATTTTTCAATATCTATCTATTCTATTTCCGTGTCTACTACTATCACTATCTATCTATCTATCTGTATTCATATCTATTATCTATTTATCTATTCGTGTCTATCTATGAATCGAATCGATCTATCACTGTTCTTATCATCTATCATCTACGTGTCCTACCTATCTATCTATCTGTATTCACATCTATCTAATTATCTATTTATTTAACTCAGTGTCTATCTAGTTATCGATCGATCTATCACTGTTTCTTATGTTCTATCTATTTCCGTGTTACCTATCTATCACATCTTCTATATACTCTATCAATCTATCTATATATTCATCTAATCTATGTGTCAGTCTAAGAGCTATTGCACACAAGACCACACTATAATTCACCTGTATACATAGGGTACAGTATTAATTCTGTAGTCTAATGATGAATAAAAATAATTCATTTTACACAACATATTATTTTTCACCATCTTTTCCTTGTCAATTGCAATTATCAAAGCTTTTACCATTAGAAAAAAGCAACATTAACTTTAAAGAAATTCCGCCAAGAAATCTTTCCAAATGGGCAAGAGAAGCCACGACAAAGGGAAACTAAGATGTTTTTATAAATTTTTCTTTCTTTCTTTCTTTTCTCTCTTCTAAACTATCCATTCAGAACTAAGATGTTTTAATGATATTAATGCTTTATTCAAACAATTTTATAAATATTCTGCGAGATTTCATCGTTATGGGAGTCAGGAGGATCTTTCTCCTTTGCAGGTAAAAAAAAAAAGATTACATGACAGTTGTATTCTGAGCCTGATCTAGTTCTTTTCTAATCCCAGACAAAATTTATTATTTCTACATATGCCCCCGGTGATCGCTTGACGAAATGCTTGTGGCTGAAGCTAACCGCATGACATGGCAACATCACTTTGGCATTCACTTTAGGCCAGAACAGCCCTAAAAAAATGTTGAATAAACAAACGTCTTCAGCATGAAAGAAGGCCAGGGGTTTTGACATGCCCGTAAAATCGAAAAACCCAGCCAACGAACCAAACAAATAACCAATACGAAAAATTCTCTTCAAATTCGACTATAGATAGTATAATACGGTTATATTGAAGAATATTAAATAGCTGTGGATTTTGACACATAAGTGTGGAATATGAAAAAATTGAATTTGTTTAAATTGATCGTCTCTACATCTACACTAAGATTAAATCTTCGCCCACAGAAGAGAAGCGTGCAGCATTCGTTTATGAAGCGAAAATAATGAGAATGACCGATGAAAAAGTATTTTCAAAAAAGAAGAAGAAATAGAAATGGTACCTGCGATGGCTTCAACTCTTGCGTGAGAAAACGAGAAAAAAAACCCACCAACATTCGCCACCAAAAAAAACAAAAACAAAATAACAAAACCCAAACCATTAAAAGCAAACAAAAACAAACAAACATAAAATCGAAAATGTTATTTAATGGTTGGCCTCCAGTAAATATCAAGATAGAAGCGCAAGTTGTTTGCGGATTAATGACGTTAATCCACGTAATTTAATCCATTTGATTTCATTGAGTGCTTATGCAGAGTAATTCTAAGTTAAAAATCTATTATCTTCTTTGGTTAGGCCGGGAATCTTTCAGCACATTTTTTAGCTTAGAATTACTCTGATAAGCACTCATGAAATCAAAGATTAAGATCTACGTGATTAACGTCATTAATCCGCAAACAACTTGCGCTTCTTATCTTGATTACTGGAGGCCAACCATTAAAATAACATTTTTCGTTTTATGTTTGTTTGTTTTTGTTTGCTTTTAATGGTTTGGGTTTGTATTTTGTTTTTTGTTTTTTTGTGGGAATGTTGGTGGGTTTTTTTTTCCTCGTTTCTCACGAAGAGTTGAAGCATTCGCAGGTACCATTTTCTATTCTTCTTCTTTTTTTGAAATATCTTTTCACTCGTCATTCTCATTAATTTTCGCTTCATTAAACGAATGCTGCACGCTTCTCTCTGTGGGCGAAGATTAATCTTTAGTTAGATGTTAGAGACGATCAATTTAAACAAATTCATTTTCATATTCCACACTTATGTGTCAAATATCCACAGCTATTAATATTCTTCAATTAACCGTATATAACTCATCTATAAGTCGAATTTTGAAGAGAATTTTTTCGTGTTTTATTTGTTTGGTTCGTTGGCTGGGTTTTTGGATTTTACGGCATGTCAACCCCTGGCTTCTTTCATGCTGAAGACGTTTTGGTTTTATCAACATTTTTAGGCTGTCTGGCCTAAGTGAATGCCAAAGTGGAGTGTTGCATGTCATGGGTTACTCAGCCACCAAGATTTCGTCAAGCATCACCGGGGGCATATGTAGAAATAATAATTTTGTTGGGATTAGAAAGAACTAGATCAGGGCTCAGAATACACTGTCTGTATCTGCTGCAAAGGAGAAAGATCCTCCCTGACTCCCATTAACGATGAAATCTCGCAGAATATTTTATAAATTGTTTGAATAAAGCATTAAGTCATCATTAAAACATCTTAGTTTCTGAATGGGATAGATAGAAAGAAAGAAAGAAAGAAAGAAAGAAAAATTTATAAAACATCTTAGTTTCCCTTTGTCGTGGCTTTCTTGCCCATTTGGAAAGATTTCTTTGGGGATTTCTTTAAAGGGTTAATTGCTTTTTTCTTAATGTAAAAGCTTTGCATTAATTGCAATGACAAAGGAAAAGATGGTGAAAAATTAATAGTGTTGTGTAAAATGAATTATTTTTATTCATCATTAGACTACAGAATTAATACTGTACCTATGTATACAGGTGAATTATAGTGTGTCTTTGTGTGCAATAGCTCTTAGACTGACACATAGATAGATGAATATATAGATAGATTGATAGATATATAGAAGATGTGATAGATAGGTAGACACGGAAATAGATAGATAAGAACAGTGATAGATCGATCGATTAATAGATAGACACTGAGTTAAATAAATAGATAGATAGATAGATGTGAATACAGATAGATAGATAGGTAGACACGTAGATAGATAGATAGATAAGAACAGTGATAGATCGATCGATTCATAGATAGACACTGAATTAGATAAATAGATAGATAGATATGAATACAGATAGATAGATAGATGTGATAGATAGGTAGACACGGAAATAGATAGATAGATATGAATACAGATAGATAGATGTGATAGATAGGTAGACACGGAAATAGATAGATAGATATGAATACAGATAGATAGATAGATGTGATAGATAGGTAGACACGGACATAGATAGATAGATATGAATACAGATAGATAGATAGATGTGATAGATAGGTAGACACGGACATAGATAGATAGATAGATAGATATGAATACAGATAGATAGATATGAACAGACAGTGATAGTAATTTAATAATATGGTGTGATATATTCATACGTAAATAGTGCACAATATTTTGGTTAGAACATGTATATCTAAGCTAGGGTAGCGTGGACATGGAGTCAACGGTGCCTGGTTGCTGATAGGTTCTCGCATATACGATTTTCAAAATATTTGGCTGACTTCCTGTTTACGCTTCCCTAACTTATATATATATTATATATATATATATATATATATATATATCGGATTAATCTCTCATATATATATTATATATATATATATATTATATATATATATCAGTTTAATCCTTCATTTTAACTGGGTGATTTTTACTGGTGCTAAATGCCTGCAGATGCCAAATGAAAAATAAGAAAAGAAAATGAGTATTTTCCAGCTTCATTACGCAAAGTGAGGACATCTGTAACTTTTATAGACCGACCCTGAGACTGTTGAGTGCAAGTTTCTTTAAACCATAATCAAAGCTTCTGCAGCACTTGCACTACATGACATTGCGCATTATTAACGCTTACTCCATGCTGTAACCGCATCACTTTGTCTTATTACTACATGGCAGTTCCTCTCGCCTTTTTTTTTACTCGTCAAATTAACTTGGCACACCGCTGAATAGCAAACAAAATTTGATCAAATCTATCGATCAATTTACGGTTTTTGCATTATTAAACCTACGAAATGGAGGGTTTTCTTACGTTTAAATGCGTTCCTACAAGAGATAATTAATGAAAAGAAATCTTAAATGGTTAAAGCAAAATAAAACCAAAACGAAAAGTTTATCATTCAAGGTGATCATGAAATCTTACTAAATAAAAACAGATGACGTTCATCTTCCATTTCAATAAAATATAATAACAACCACAACAACAACAACAACCACAACAACAAGCCCTTGTGTTATCATCATCATCATATCACGTAATTAGCACGAATATCCATGACAATCTCTCGCCAATCTTCCCTATCATTCATTGCCCCCTGGGAGTTCCTCCGCGCAGCAACCAGCCTCCTCACATAGTTTCAATGTAGGTCCTTGGTGGACGGCCCACACTAGCGTGCCCATGTGTTGGCTTCTACAGAATAACGTCGCTTATGAGCTCGTCTTTACTTCTTCAGCAGTGTCCTGCATGCCTGGTCCGTATCACTCGGATAGTTTGTGAGATGGGGGCAGGTGGCTATATAGCTGATTCCTTATGGGTTCTGTTTCCACGACTTGTTCAAGACTGCACGTAGCATTCTTGTGCAGCTCCCATCTAGCTTGTGTTATACACATATATACCTACATCATATATACCTACATCATACGTCGGGTCTATGATCGGGGCGAGTCGTCACGGATGTATAATAGAGAGACAGAGACATTGATAACAGATGTTAGATGACTGTTCTTACTTGTTACAGCTTCTGCTAATTCTTCGTCTAGGTCAGTGGTTCTCAACCGAGGTTCATATGGACTCCCGTGGGACCATAAAACATTTTTGGGACCCAGGCAAGTAAAATGTATTTAACTATAAAAATACAATGGGATTTTAAACAACGAATGGCTATGGGGGTCCACCAAAGTAAAATAGAATTAAAAGGGGGTCAATAGGTAAAATAAGCTTGGGAACCATTGGTCTAGGTCATCTAGTACGTCGGCCGCCATATTATCTGGTTGACTTCTATCTGCTGGAGGTTGATTTTCTCTTTGTTTTCTTCGTTGTGCTGGGCTGGACATTGCATGTTTAATAATTTGATTAACAAACACAACAACGTGTCTGCTTTTTTTATCAAGTTTTATTTCTTAGCCCATGATTCGACCACGGGGAAAGATGACCACGGAAGCTGACAATACGTCTACGCTCATTGACAGCCGAGCCACATCTGCTAATTAACTTATTCTCACGCGTCTGTAATGACGCGTTTTTAAGGGGTCAAAAGGTTATTAACCGTCCGTTGCCGGTAACTTTCCACGAACTTAATTCAAATTTCGGTAATTTATAAGGAAGTGCGTCCCGGTCTCCTGCCTCAGAAATTGCTATCCAGTGACTATTAAAATAACGTCCACAGCTATGTCGGTGTTACTTGAAAGAAAACAACCAACTTAGGGCGTTACATGTATTTTAGAGGGGGGGGGCTTCTCTTTTTGGCGTAATTCTTATTTATTTATCGTAATTTGTCGGAATTCTTGTTCATTTATAGAAATTTGTCGTAATTATTGTTTATCGTAATTTGTCGTAATTCTTGTTTAGATATGAAGATGGATATATAGTTTGGAATAGACTGAGATAGATAGATAAACAAAATGATGTAGATAGATATGAACAAATGGAGATAGATAGATATTTTCTACAAGTAAATGTATTTGTGGGGTGTCGCTTCTTTTTTGTCGCAATTCTTGTTTATCTAAACTAAGAACAAGACATTAAACAAACATGAATAAAAGAAAATCTGAGACGAAATAGCTGAGGACGTTATTTTAATAGTCACCGGGTATCAATTTCTGAGGCAGGAGACCGGGACGCACTTCCTCATAAATTACCCAAATTTCTAGCTACAGATATGTTCGCAATTCATGACTACCCATAAATTGTAACACTTGCACAGGCCATAAGAATATACATCCAGGATATAAAAATGGAATTCGGGATCGAACGATATGCAATGCCTGTGATTTAAAGAATGTTTTTTTTCTAGTCGGCTATTATTGGTGTGTCCATGTGTAGGTGTGTACAGGTGAACGTTTCTCATAAGTTCGCCCTTAATTCTTCAGAAGTGTTAAGGGTGAATTCTCCATCTTAATTCGAGGGTTTCTCTGATAGTAAAACATATTTTTGTTACTTGAAATATTCGAAAGCAAATAATTGTTTGAAATACACGAAACTACATAGTTGCTCGTAATTCTCGAAAGCAAATAATTGCTTGAAATACACGAAAGCAAATAATTGCTTGAAATACATAAAATTACATAGTTGCTCATAATAATCGAAACTAAAAAATTGCTTGAAATACACGAAATTACATAGATGCTCATAATACTCGAAACTAAAAAATTGCTTGAAATACACGAAATTACATAGTTGCTCATAATACTCGAAACTAAAAAATTGCTTGAAATACACGAAATTACATAGTTGCTCATAATAATCGAAACTAAAAAATTGCTTGAAATACACGAAATTACATAGTTGCTCATAATACTCGAAACTAAAAAAATTGCTTGAAATACACGAAATTACATAGATGCTCATAATACTCGAAACTAAAAAATTGCTTGAAATACACGAAATTACATAGTGCTCATAATACTCGAAACAAATGATTGTTTGAAATACACGAAATTACATAGATGCTCATTATAATCGAAACTAAAAAATTGCTTGAAATACACGAAATTACATAGATGCTCATAATTCTCGAAACTAAAAATTGCTTGAAATACACGAAATTACATAGATGCTCATAATTCTCGAAACTAAAAAATTGCTTGAAATACACGAAATTACATAGATGCTCATAATTCTCGAAACTAAAAAATTGCTTGAAATACACGAAATTACATAGATGCTCATAATTCTCGAAACTAAAAAATTGCTTGAAATACACGAAATTACATAGATGCTCATAATTCTCGAAACTAAAAAATTGCTTGAAATACACGAAATTACATAGATGCTCATAATTCTCGAAACTAAAAAATTGCTTGAAATACACGAAATTACTAGATGCTCATAATTCTCGAAACTAAAAAATTGCTTGAAATACACGAAATTACATAGATGCTCATAAATTACATAGATGCTCATAATACTCGAAACCAAATAATTGCTTGAAATACACGAAACCAAATAATTGCTTGAAATACACGAAACCAAATAATTGCTTGAAATACATGAAATTACATAGTTGCTCATAATACTCGACAACCAAATAATCCTCAAATAATTCTCTCAAGAAACTTCCTTGCTGTTCAGCATTACTTTTTATAAATGATAAACAGTTGAATAACTTCTCAAACCGAACCATACAAGGAAAGGTAAGATTGTTTAGCGGCAATATTCTATATGAAGAGATTGTTTTTATCACTCCTGAAAATCAGCTTGTGGTTTTCATGCTCCCTTTCTCGAAGGGCGAGAGCTCTCCAATTAAGTCCAAAAGAGCCACGCCTGTCGAATTGACTTCGGAGAAACATGCGTTATGTAATAATAGACAAGGTTAGCACTAAGAAAACTTTTAATTTAACCTCAAAGCTCCGTAATAACACCTTGTAAATGTCACTCCTTGCGCAATCAGGAAAAATATCGTTACATTTATATTAGAGACTCGTTAGGCATTATTATATTGGAGGCGTGTCTCTTTGTCATTGTATTTAAACTAACACAGATTAGTTCATAGACGTTCGACTGTATGCATTAAACAACAAATGAATGTGATAATATGCCCAAACCAATATATATATATATATATATATATATATATATATATATATATATGGGGGGGGGGATAATGGAATGAACCATCTCCCCGTACCTTAAAAGTGGCGATGGTTCTAGCCACTATTTAAGAATACATATATTACATGTGCAGAACTCACTTGAAGTACTTAGACGACGGACTCTCCTCCTAATACTCACGTTACCTTACTATATAACAATATGCATATTGGTTTGGTGGTTGGTTTTGAAGGCTATCACAATGCAAGTGTAAAGAAAAATAAGGTAACTATGGTATTGTTTGTTAACCTGGGATTTATTCTTAATATTTCGAGATAAAAATCTCTTCTCCAGAAGATCTCCGGAACTGAAGTTGTTGCTAGTGGCTGTCCATTTGGTTCTGTCTCATGCCTTCCAAACTCTGTGTGTGTGTGTGTGTGTGTGTGTGTGTGTGTGTGTGTGTGTGTGTGCCTGTTCAACAGTTTTTGATTATCATTCCATATATATATATGTAAGGTAATCCAAATGATTGGTAAATAAGGGATGATTCTATTTGGGATCTTCGAAATCTTACTGTACAACCATACCGTATGCTCTTGTTGGTGCAAACATATAGACTCATACAAGGATTTTTATAAATCCCCAAAAAGAGCTCAATATATAATAATCAATAAATCAAATTATATAAAGTGAGGAGATGTCGTTAGGTGGGGCACACCAACTCAGCAAAAGAAGAAATTCCTTGGTCAAGCGCTATCGCAAAGAGGATATACTCCCTCACTCTCTTGGACGGCTGATAGGGACAATAGACCACTCCACGGACTTTACTCATATATATACAGTTTCAATGAAGTTAAGCAACAATTAACCATTTTAGCACTGAGATGAAAAGACAAATTTATTCGACTAGAAGCGGCTACCCGGCGTTGCCTGTGTAGAGGGGGAATTTAGTCTCGCATACCTATTATAACTGAATTGTGAATTAGATCCTCGCAGGATGCCCCATGAAAATCCCTACATAAAATAGATCTTGCGTTGATCCTGCCGGGTGGAGCATTAGAAAAAAAATTAATGTCTCGTATGTAAAATATTAAATGCAATAAAAATTACATACTGTTACTATGCAAATTTTATTTTAAAATTACTAGCAAATATATGCACCCTCCGGGTGCAAGTATTTAAGTTTTAATGTAATAGAATATATTAAATTAGAAAGGCTAATGAAACTGAATAAGAATGCAAATAAAATGATTTGAAACAGAGGGGTGTATAATCGAAAAATAGAACAACTGAAACTTACACTTCTATCACTCTCGTCTTTCATTACTAAATTTTCCTAATTTAATAACTTAGTTAAAATAGGAAGTAAAGAATAAAATCAGAATTATTTCTTCTCGTTAATCGATTTCTTTTAAGATTTATTGAAGAGATTTTTGATTATATTCATTAAGATAAAACCATACGATTAAAAATCAATAATACTAAGCACATATTTATTAAAATCAAATTTTTAATTTCAATATGCAAATAAGCCTTCCTGTTCACACTGTAAACTGCTATTTTAGTGTATATATAAATACAATTGCATATTATTCATTTGTAGATATGATTAACAGTATTAATAATGTAAAACAATTTTATTAGGGATTGAGGTTTAAATAAAAATAATCATGGAGAATGTTACGTAATTAACAAAGGGTAATTGTGACTTGATTAGTGATATAGTTTCGGTTACAGACAGAAAAGCAAACAATCTCCATTATAATAAGATATTCAATAATATAAATCAATTCTTCATTATTTTCGCTCAAAAAGCAAGATATGATGATAGTGTATGTGTATATGTATTCACTTTGTCGTTAACTGTTTTATGTTCGTAGTTTCCTCCGGACATACACCCATACATACATACATACATACATACATATACACAAACTGCCTTTTATATATGTATAGATAATAACGTAACACAAACTCACCAATATGATTATAATAAACTAGACAAAATGAGCTCAGGGTAGATTTTTAAGAAAGGGAATGTTTGACCTAATTTAAGCTATGTTTGCTGCGTATGAAATTTAACATACAAATACATTTAAAATTCTCTCTCTCTCTCTCTCTCTCTCTCTCTCTCTCTCTCTCTCTCTCTCTCTCTCTCTCTCTCTCCAGAGAAATTAACATATATAACAAGGAGGTAATCAAGATATACATAGAGAAGAAGAAAGTGATTGGCAGAATGTAGAGTAAGTGATTGGTCAGTTTTTGAATTAATTGCGAATTACGACTAATTTAGCTCAGTCGGTAGAGCGTTCGGCTAGAAACCACAAGGTTCCTAGTTCGATACCGGTCCCCGCCAACTCAGCGTATGAGTAGCACATGGATCTGTGCGGTAAAGTAAGGAGCTGATGGTAGGTGTGGCGCTCCACCTCAGATGCTAAAACAATCTCCTTGGTCTAGCGCTATTGAAAAGGGGATAGACTCCCTCGCTGACTGGCTGATACCGACTTTAGGCTGCCCCGTCCTTTACTTTACTTACTAGAACCAATTAAAATGGGATTTTTTTTCAAACATAACTCAATCCTAAAAGTAAGGAATAATTTAGTACAATTTTTGTATCATTAAAATAAATAGTCAAAAAGCCTTTAGGAGACAGAAAAATTGATCCACTCATCTTTAGTATTATAATAGATTCTTCTGTGCGTTATTATATATGCGCCTGACCGAGGATCCGGACTAAAGTCCCTGGAGCGCAATACTTTCCATGGATATTGACGTGCTGTCGGGTTCCAACATGGAAAATGAGATGTTGATATATGAAATAATATCGGCCGCTAGAAGCCATCAGATCGCAAAATTTCCCGTTGTCCGCCATAGTGAGATAAATAAAAAAAATTTAGTATGAAGTAAAAATGTTTCTTCACCCCATAAATTGAAGGACATATAAAAACAGATGAGGACAGATCAACGGGTTTTTTTTATATTGAATACTGTTAAATATTCATGAGTCAGTAGGGAGAAATAGCTCTACATATTTGTCAAAGATGGAAGAAGAGAATTGCCGTTGCTTTTTGTTATATTAATATCAAAACGAATAATAAAATTATTGCAAGCCCTAACATCCAACCATTATGCACTAACATACGAGCTTTGTTGGAGACCGTTGTGTAATGGTTAGAGTCGTTGGAAATGGACTTGTCGACCCGAGTTCAAATCCTGGACGAAGCTACAGTTCACATTGTTCTAATACCCTTGGGAAAGATATGAATCCAACTACTCTCCTTCCAGCTAAGGATAAATAGTAAGGCTGACTGGACGTGTTGTCAGCTCCCGCGGTCGGTCTCCCCGCGGTGGAATCCAAATAAACAGGGCTGAGAATAAAGCTTTATTATAAGAACATCAAGTCTTGTTGTATTAATCAAATTATCAAACGAGCATGTCAAGCTCAGACCCCCCCAAAAAAAAAAAATTAACAAAGAAAATCAACCCAGCCGAAAGCCCTGAAAGAGAAGTCAGCCCAAAGAACATGGCAGCCGAGGTAGTCAACAAGTAGAGTAAGCAAGTATCAAGAACTATCATCTCTAACCTATTTCTTTATTATATACTCGAGATGAATCTCTCTCTCTCTCTCTCTCTCTCTCTCTCTCTCTCTCTCTCTCTCTCTCTCTCACACACACAAACTCTCTCTCTCTCTCTTTCCCCCTCTCTCTCTATTATATATCCGAGATGACTCTCCCCATTTATATACCCATCTATAATCTGTCTGTCTGTCTGTCTGTCTGTCTGTCTCTCTCTCTCTCTCTCTATATATATATATATATATATATATATATATATATATATATTATAAACCCGAGATGACTCTCTCCCCGTTTATATACCCATCTATAATCTCTAATCTGTCTGTCTGTCTGTCTGTCTCTCTCTCTCTCTCTCTCTCTCTTCTCTCTCTCTCTCTCTCTCTCTCTCTCTTATAAACCCGAGATGACTCTTTCCCCGTTTATATACCCATCTATCATCTTTAGTCTGTCTCCCTCTCTGGCTCCCTCTCTCTATCTATCTATCTATCTCTATATATCTATCTATCTATCTATCATATATTATATACACGACGTATGATGTGGGTATATATGAGTATACAACACATCTTTATTTTATCAAATTTCGCCCTCTTTTCAAAAAGTTTAGTCCCTACAGTTCAACTGTGAAATAATCCATCTTCAGCCATTATGAAAAGGAAATTAGTAGTGTGTTTTCCAATTCTTCAAATAATGCTAGTTAACTGTCTACAAATACGATGAGACGGATAACTCAATACAAAATTGTTGGTCGAAAACAGAAAACCGATCGTTGATAGCATTCGCCAATATTTTAGCCTCGATTTTCTCTTTTTTGCTCTCCAGGTCTACCCCTCTCTCATTGCTTATAGCTGCCATTTTATCTCGCTCATATCTCAGCCAATCGCAGAACGTGACGAACATTTAAACGAGTCTAAATGATGGGGGAAACAAGAGCTCCATAGCTCAATCGTATGATCTCTACGCCATGACAGCCTTCCTATTGTCTTCTGCTTTTTCCATCCATTTTTTAAAAAATCTCTTTTCAATTTCCCCAAATGAAGGCGTTGTCTGCATAACAAGCTCTCGTTTCTGAAAGATGTCGTTAAAGAAAAAGCAGCCAAAACAGAAAGAAAGAAGCTTTCATTGATTCACAAGCTATATGATTTTATAGAAATGAGATATTCAAAAAAAAAAAACTAACTGAATTTATTCAGTAAAGATCCACCGTTCTAGCTCAGATCATGGTGTACATATCGGGTCAATACACAATTCAAGTCTCACGCAAACAGAAAAATAATAAAATTATTATTTTACCTGATACTCATTTACTAAGCTTATTTTAGTTTGGACCAAAGTCGGAAATATGAGATACTCAGTGAGAAACAAGGTCAGAAATATGAGACACTCAGTGTGAAACAAGGTCAGAAATAAATTTGGCATAGGTAGAATGTGATACTAGGTCGCAAGTATATATTTATCAACCCCTCCACACGAGCAGGATGTGACAAAAGGTATTTTTTTAGGCGGAGTTTAACAGGTTTGAATTCAGAGTTTTCCCTCTCCTAGACTAGTTGCTTAACCAAAGTTAAAGAGCCCAGTCTGCCCTGCTATTTACCCATAGCTAGAGGGAGAGCAGGTGGATGTATACTTTTCCCAAGGTATTAGCGCTATACGAAAGACAGTTTCGTCTAGGATTTGAACTCGCGTCGACGAGTCCATTTCCTATCATAGTGTAGTATCTATAGGATTAAAACGTAACACGCTGCAACTTCTAACTCGGTTTGGTTTGGTTTCTTTCTTTTTAATGGCATATCTACTTTCGTGGGTTATATAATGCTAAAGCAAGATGTGAGAAATGTATTTTTAAGTGTTTATTTTCTTTAAGTTTTTAGAATTTTGAAATCTTTTCTATTTTTTATTTTAATCTTTATTTTTCCAGTTCATTTATTTTTCTATATCCTTGTCAGTTAATACTTGAAACATACACGGAATCATCACATTCTTTATATCTAACATATATATATGTGTGTGTGTGTGTGTGTGTGTGTATTTGGGCAGCATTCTTTCATTTATGCATGTTGAATTAAACAAGACACATCTCCTGTTAAACAATTTTATTTGTAATTTTTTAAATATATATTATATATATATATATATTATATCAACATCTCCGCACGAGCAGGATGCGACACAAAGTCAATTTTTTAAGCTGGGTTTAACAGGTTTGAATTCAGAGTTTTCCTTCTCCTAGACTGGTTACCTAGCCATGGTTTAAGAGCCCAGTCTAAGCTGCTATTTACCCATAGCTGGAGGGAGAATTGGATTCATACGTTTCCCACGGGTATTAGCGCCATGTGAAATGCAAACAGCTTTGTCCAGGAATTGAACTCGGGTCGACGAGTCCATTTCCCACGACTCTAACCATTAATACTCGCACCTCTATAGTGTTTGTTTAATTTGACTGGGTTTCATGATTTTATTAGAACCTTTTTTTGATGTGAACTTGTTTACGCTAAGCTGCGCACGTACGTTATTGAATGTTATTGTTTAGCTTTATAGCAAAACCGCTTTTCTTATTGAGTGTTTCTCACTCTCGCCAGAGGTCGCTTCTTGGCCTCTTCGCTGAGGAGCTAACTGGCACATAGTTTCAACAGGCTGTTCCCATCACCACTGTGCACAGTCACCTCATTCCACTTAGAATTCTTACAACTCGAGCGGCTGGTATTCGTGCCGCTACTTCGACGTACATATACCTAGGCAATCATAATTCCAACCGGGGAATTCCCATTTCTACATTGCTATTGCATTTAAATAATGATATCATTTCGTTATTATTTCCCTACTTGTGAGTTTTTCACACCAGTGGTATTTCAATGGAGTTTGAGGGACAGCAAGTCACTTTGGGTCTCCAGGACTCTTCTGAGTATTCGAGCGGATCTCTCAGTTGTGCTGTGGTCTATATGGTTTTGATATTTCCTCCGATTTCTAAATCATTCAGTCCTTTTTGCCGAACGTTTGGAAACCATTCCAAGTGCACCGACTACAATCGGCATTACCGTCACTTTCATGTTCCACAGCTTTTACAACTTCCTGGCAAGATCCCGGGGTATTTGTGAATCTTTTAGCTATTATTATCATTATTATTATCAGTAGTAGTAGTAGTAGTAGTACGAGATTTTTAGATCAGCGTTATCTGATGGTCTTTCACTGACAATTATCAAATCTTCTTCAATTAGATTAAGCATCAACATAAACTTTATATATAGAGTTCAAGGGAGAATGGCGTACCCCTACATCGCAATTACTCACAGATCAAAGTTTCCAAAAAGTTTTAAAGGCATTTAATTCCATTTACCCATACATGGGATATTTGGTTGTTCGGTTGTTTGGATTTTACGGCATATCATCCCTTGTTGGGTATTTTTTGCCAAAGACATTTTTTTATTCATTCTTCTTGTGCATTCAATTTATTTTAAATTCAAATTTTTTTTAGATACATTTAAAAC
The DNA here is from genome assembly GCA_023376005.1 of Doryteuthis pealeii. Classification (NCBI taxonomy): domain Eukaryota; kingdom Metazoa; phylum Mollusca; class Cephalopoda; order Myopsida; family Loliginidae; genus Doryteuthis; species Doryteuthis pealeii. Next base: position 108,102,283 of record CM042153.1, read on the forward strand.
TTATTTTTGATTTTATTCAACCCTGCGATGAGAACCGAACCGGTACTACTACACAGGTTCAGGGTGGACCTGGAAGTAATGGCGATGATGGCGTACTCCACACCCAGACTTCTAGAATTGGAACCTCACCACTAGATGTAGTTTAATGTCATACCCAGAACACCATAGTGAATTGAATATTCATTTGACGCCTCTTGTACTGGTATAAGGTAGAGGTGGAATCCCACACCCAGTGACTCTGGTGCCAGGCTGTGTTTATATAAAGATTTAAGTAAGATTTGATAATTGTCATTTGTTTGCATACAGTTATATGGTTGGTTGGTGGTTCGTTAGGTTTTACGGCATGTCAAACCCTTCTTGGGTTATTTTATGCCGTATACCTTTTTTATACATTCTTGACGGGTATTAAATTGTTAAACAAAGTGCTGTGTTTGAAAATCACATATGTGAGAAATTGTCAGTTGTATATAAGGATATGGGCCGGTTTAGCACAGTCGGTAGAGTGTTCGGCTGGGAACCTCAAGGTTCCTGGTTCGATACCGGCCCTCACCATCTCAGCGTACAAGTAGCACAAGGGATCTGTGCGGTAAAGTAAGGTGCTGATTGTAGGTGTAGCGCTCTATCACAGATGCTAAAATAATCTCCTTGATCTATCGCTAGAGAAAAGGGGATAGACTCCTTCGTTGTCTGACTGATACCGACTTTAGGCCATACCGAGGACTTTACTTTTTATATAAGGAAAAGAAGAGAGTATGGGGATAATTCAAAACGGTCTAAAATTGAGAATAAAGCAACTTTCTGTTCAACTGGGAAGCTGTATGACAATTTTACAAGGTTTCCGTTCGCGCTAAACCCTATTTTTTAATCATGAAAATTATCGCTATAACTGAGACAGTTATGAAATGCTAAGCAGGACCCTTCAGTTCTTTCTAGATAGAAGCATCAATATCATCATGGATTGCGGTTACAAAAAAAAACCCAATTGCTTGACGGATCGTCTAGTTTATTTATAAAAATAAGACAAGGATGTAAATTAATTAATGTTTCTTCTTTGTTGCATTCAAAGAATTCCATTATAAAACTGTTTATATTTTTACGATTTTTAAAAAAATTATTACAAAATGTGACACATTTTCTCTTTTCCTTGCAGGTACGTAAATTAATAGCAGTTTTCCATTGGTAATGTATTTTCTTTTTATTATTATTTAATCAAATAATCTCGTTTCTTATTCTTTTGTCTTTCATCTTTTGTCTTTTATATAAACGTACGTCTGGTTCACCGCAACGTTCCATATTAATCATGCTTTTAAACAAAAGAAGAAATTTCAAAATAAATATAGTGGTACCTTGACTTACGAGTTTCATTTGTTCCGCTCCTAACTCACTTTCCTCGTTTATTAAATTAATTTTTCCCATTGAAATAAACTGAAATCCTATTAATCCGTTCCAGATTCCCACACAAAAAAACACCATATTTTTTCTTTCGTGTTTTTTACTTGCTGAGATTTTTGTTTGTTTTTTTTTTTTTTTTATTTTATTTGCTTTGTAAATGCAGTTTATTTTTCTTATATTTTTCATTCTCTTCTTTTCCTAATGTATTTTTATATTCTCTTGTATCTTTATCCATTCATATATTCTCATATATTTCTTATCCATTCTTATATTCTCTTCTATTCCTTATATTGTTCTTATATTCTTCTATTCCGTTTTGTGTTTCATATTATTTTCTATTATTTATGCTATTCCTTTTCTTATTCTTACATTCTTGTTTAATTTGCTATTCTTATATTCTCACCTATTCTTTTTCTATTCATATATTCTTAATAGTCATTTTGTTATTCTCATATTCTAAAGTATGCCATTTTCCATCTTATATTATGTCTTATCTATTCTGCTATTTTTACATTCAATTTTTTATTTTGATATTCGCTGTTCGTTTTTTTTAATTTTTATATTCCTTCTTAATTAATTTGCTATTCTTACATTCTCTCATATTCTTCTTTTAATTCTTCTTTTTCTTTCTTAATCATTTTGCTATTCTTACATTCACTCCTTTCTTTCTTTTTTTAATTCTTATATTCTTACTCAAATATTTTATTATTCTTATATTCTCTCTTTCCTTTTTTATACATTCATTCTGAATTAATCTGCAATTTATATTTTATTCCTTCATTCTCTCTTATATACTTTGCTATTCTTACATTTCACCTATTTCAATTTTTATTCATATTCTGGCTTTTTCAAAATACTTTTTGATATTTATTTTGATATTTTCATATTCCTTTCTATTCCTTTTTCATAATTATATTCTTCCTTGCTTAATTTGTTATTCCTATATTCTGAATTGTTCTTTAGTTTTTTTTTATAAACTTTCTTAATTATTCTTGTATTCTTACATTCTCTCCTATTCCTTCTTATTCTCAAACATTCTCTCCCATTCCTTCTATTCTCAAAACTTCTCTCCCATTCCTCTTATTCTCAAGCATTTCTCTCCTATTCCTTCTCTATTCTTCTATTCTTAAACATTCTCTCCTATTCCTTCTTATTCTTCAAGCATTCTCTCCCATTCCTTCTTATTCTCAAACATTCTCTCCCTTCCTTCTTATTCTTAAAACATTCTCTCCTATTCCTCTTATTTTAAACCATTTCCTCTTATTCTCAAAACTTTCTCTCTTATTCCTTCTTATTCTTAAACATTCTCTCCATTCCTTCTTATTCGTATATCATTTTTGACATTCTTATATTCTTAATATTTATTTTGCTATTCTCATAATCCTTTTTTTATATTTCTATTAATTCTTGTTTAATTTACAATTCCTATGTTCTTTCTTATTCTTTTCGTTATTCTATTCTATACGAGTTTAGACTTTCAATTCTCTCCCGTTAATCCCTATGTGAATTTATATACGCATACATTACAATGTTGTAATTGTGTTTGTAATGGTCTTTAATTTCCAGAATTCAATATGAACGAAAAATTAGCAACTCTTTATTGTCCTTTTATTAGTTGAATAAAATATTCTGCTTTTTAATCAACGTAGTGTTCATGGAAGAAAATATCTCCAATATGTTTGTATTGTTGAAGCTTACTGGATGTGTCCAGATTTACTGACTTTTACGAGTGTCTTTGGTTTTGATTTTCAAATACATTCATGCCTGTGGGGTCTGTATGTCTCTCTATCTCTGTAGTAGTGAAAATAGATCACTAATTAGGAGCGAGCCTATTCAAGTAGTGACCACCCCAAGCGGAGATTTAACAGGTTTGAATTCAGAGTTTTCCTTCTCCTAGACTGGTTACCTTGCCAGGGTTAAAGAGCCCATAGCTGGAAGGAGAGTAGTTGGATTCATGCCTATTCCAAAGGGCATTAGCACTATGTGAACTGTAGCTTCGTACAGAATTTGAACTCGGGTTGGGGTGTCCATTACATATAACTCTAACCAGTACACCACGCGCTTCCAACTCTCTATCTCTCTCTCTTCCACACACACACACACACAACATATATATATATATAATATATATAATATATATGGATGTTTAAAAAAATAAAGTACATATTTTTTTAACTTTCATTTTAAACTTCTTTTGTAGCCCTAAAACATTTGGGTATAGACAGCCTAATCTGCGAAAATCCTTTCTATTGGCTGAATTCTCAATTTGATTTTCTTCAATCTCTCTCTCTCTCTCTCTCTCTCTCTCTCTCTCTCTCTCTCTCTCTCTCTCTCTCTCTCTCAAACGCACACAAACATAATAGTATTGTGTGTGTTTGTGTGTGTGATGAATGTTGAGAAAATCTGTTTGTCTTAGAAGCATGGAAAAATATATGTGGAAGGGTTAAAATCAGAATAAAAATCCAAGTGATGAATATTGTGTCGTTAATCTTATTTATTTTTCTTATATTTCGGGGTACTTTACCCTTTGTCAAGGGTTTGTTTTAGACTGATCGTTCTTTCACTTTGGGGTCAGGTGGTGTCGGTCGGGTGGTCAGTTAGATGGTTGTCTTTGATGTTGTTTTTTGTGTTGCTCCCTGTGTCTGGGGATTCATCGCTCTGGTGGAAATAGCGGTGGTTGGGAAGGGAGGCTTTTTCTTGTCTGTGTTTGTTCGTGTTGAACTGCTATGTGGGTGGTGTTGAAGTATTTGCATGCGTTTAAGGTGCCTAGATCATGGGTAAATAGTAGGGCTAAATGGAGTCTTTAACCTTGGTTAGGCAACCAGTCTAGGAAAGGTAAAACTCTGAATTCAAACCTGTTGAACTCCACTTAAGAAATTTACTTTCTATCGCATCTTACTCAGGCGGAGGGGTTGACCGGGTTAGCTCAGTCGGTAGAGCGTTCGGCTAGAAATCACAAGGTTCCTAGTTCGATCCCGGTCCTCGCCAACTCAGCGTATGAGTAGCACAGGGATATGTGCGGTAAAGTAAGGTAGGTGTGGCGCTTCACCTCAGATGCTTAAAACAATCTCCTTGGTCTAGCGCCTATTGAAAAGGGGTTAGACTCCCTCGCTGACTGGCTGATACGACTTTAGGCCGCCCCGACGACTTTACTTTTTTACTTTATATTACACACACACACACACACACACACACACAACATATATATAAATATATATATATATAATAATAATATAATATATATATATATATATTGAAAAATTTGAAAAAACAAGGTTCAAATAAAAATGAGTGGTATTTATTTAGCAAACGCTGCAGTGTTTCAATTTGTTTAGTAGATCTTCTTCAGGGCCTTTGTTGATATAAGGAAAAGTAAAAATGTTATCACAGAATAATAATAAAAAAATTTTCACAGAATAATACATTTTTTTTTTTACTTTTCCTTATATCAACAAAGGCCCTGAAGAAGATCTACTAAACAAATCGAAACACTGCGGCGCCGCTTGAATAAATATCACTCATTTTATTTGAACCTGTGTTTTTTCAAATTTTTCACTATATTACATACCGTCGGATTCACTTCCATATTTCTCTTCACACACATATATATATATATATGTGTGTGTGTGTGTGTGTGAAGAAAAGGAAGTGAATCCGACGGTATGTAGTATATTAAGAAAAATTGAAAAAAACACAGGTTTAAATGGGTTAAGTGGTGAGTTTATTGGCCGACACTGCAGTGTTTCGATCTATTAATTAGATCATCTTCAGGGCATTTGTTGCTATATGGAAGGTAATAAGAATTTTTTTTCACAGAATAACGAGAAAAGCGAGTCTGTTTAAAATATGAGGTTTGAAAAAAGGAGACGGTTTGAAATATATATAATATATATATATATATATATATATATATAACTGGGGTGGATTAGCAATACGATCCGGGACAGTCATATAGTGTCTAGGGCTTGACCTGACCAGCCGATGATCGAGGGTCCAAGTAAGGACCAAAGAGGCTTTTTGTATGTCATGGACTCCTCAGCCACTAAGATTCCGTCCTTAAGCTTCACAGATCGCCACCCACGGTTTACAGGTGGCCCCATTGGGGAGGGGGTCTGGCCAGTGTATAATCTACATCGACGTGAAACGATTAAAACTTTAATAGAAGCAATAAAAAGAGGGGGGAAAAAGAAAAAAGAATGGAGTATCGGAGACATTAACGAGAAAAGTTGGGGTTTTTTTTAAATTTCATGATGGATGGTCTCAAAGCATCAGAGGCGGAGACTAATATGTTTTTTTGTTTTGTTTTTTTTTTTTTTGTAAGTGCGGTGCGGGTTGGTCGGGGTTCGACAATTTTTTCCTAATTTTCTTCATGTCCTTTTTTCCCCGGAGAGTTTAAAGATAGAATAAAATAAAACCTCATTAATGTAGTCATAAATCACTTTTATATCTGACTGTGATTGTCATTAAAAGCCAGAAACAAAATACAAATAACCCTTTTCTAATTTAGAACATTTCGGTAAAAAAAAAAAATCTTTGAAATTACGAAATCTTATTTATCAGGTCAGATAATTTCTTATTAGTATTAACTGCGTTATTCGGACTATTGTCCTCATCTTCATTGTTATCTGTACAACGTTTCAGCCGATATGCCCTCCGGCCTTCTTCGGGTATTTCTTGTCGGACTCGGGAACCTTCTTTTCGACTTGAGAACCTTCTTTTCGGACTCGGGAACTTTCTTGTCATAGTCGGGAACCTTCTTGTCGTAATCGGGAGCCATCACGGAACTTTGAAATACCTGAAGAAGGCCGGGGGGCATATCGGCCGAAATGTTGTACAGAAAACAATGAAGATGAGGACAATAGTCCGAATAACGCAGATAATACTTATAATCAAGCCTCATCTCAAATAGATAATTTCATTTAACCTAGTACAACCTGTCATATGTTAAAGACAGACCTGTCGGCTGGTGTAGAATACACTGACTGCACCTCAGCAGAGAGGTAAAACTTTCCTCCAGTCGGTCCACCTCTTGGCGGTGAGTGGTGACCTACGGATGGAACCCTAGAGCTGAACAGTCCATGAGAGGCAACACTCTACTTTGGCCCTTTCTTAGGTTAGATGGCCGGTCGGAGAGGTCCCCTTCGATCAATGGGCTGATCTCATCAAACTGTAGCACCTATATGATTGTCCCAACCCTTTTGCTTTTATGGCAAATCCCAACCCTTTTTATCATATATGTGCTAGAAGACGGTGGGTGAAGATCTTAGTGTCCTGGGTATGTCGTTAAACTCTATCTGATGGTGAGGTTCCAATTCTGGAGCACTAGGAAATATGGAATATTCATTAATAACCATTACTCCCAGGTACTTTCTGACCTGGAGTGATGGTGCCTGTTAGGGTCCCATGTGTGGGTTAGAAAGAAAAAATGAATTAATGTTTTTTAAAAATTGAGTTTACAGAAAATAAATGAGTACCCATTAAGAATGAATAAAATAAAACGTCTTCGGCATAAAATGACCCAACAAGGGTTGACATGCCGTAAAACCCAAGCAAGCAACCAATTAATGACATACTTGGAAGAGTTTGGAAATGTTTGGAAGAGGTTGAGTTTTTTTGTTTTTTTTTAAAGGAACACCCATCAACCCCTTTCTGATTATTTAATGCCGAATCAAGTAATTTTGATATAAGGTTGTTTACAGTAATCAGTGTTGCTTAAATCTACACTAACCCTAATCAGAAACAACTATTGTTACATAATTGTTAGGGTACTAACAATTATGTAACAATAGTTTTTTTCTGATTGGGCACCCGATTGACGTTACAGCTAATTGTGAAATTCCCGCTGTCATTCGGTTTTAGAGCGGAAAAGCATTTAACCGATTGAAATTCATTGCTAATAAACGGAATTGTATGGCGAATCGCACATGGGTGTCAAAAACGTCTTCAAGTAATGTAGGGATGGATTATGTAGGGATGGATTATTTAGAAAGGTCGAGGAGAGTTTTGAAAAACCGCGTAGAATTTAGAAAGAGTGCGGAATACTTAGAAAAATCGTGGATTATATGCAAAGGTCAGGGTCGTTTTAGAATAGCCGTGGGGGATTAAGAAAGACCATGAAATTTCCTAAAACAATTTACACAACGCGTGCAATCGGACTTATCATTCTTACTAGAAAAACAAGTATATTATTATATATATAAATTATTATCTTATTATAATGGAGATTGTGTGGTTTTCTTTCTGTAACCGAAACTATATTACTACTTAAGTCACAACTCCTTTAGTTATTGGCATCACATTCTCCATGATTGTATTTTTATTTTAAACTCAATTATCAATAAAATTGTTTTACATTATTAATACTGTTAACCATATCTACATACTAACAACATGCAATTATATTTATATACAACAAAATGGCGGTTTACAATGTGAACGGGAAGGCTAATTTGCATATTGATATTAAAAACTTGATTTTAATAAATATGTGCTTGGTATTATTGATTTCTAATTGTTTGGTTTTATTTTAATGAATATAAGCAAAAATCTCTTCAATGAATCTTAAATGAAATCCATTAACAAGAAAAAATAACTGTCCTTTTATTCTTTACTTCCTCTTTTAAGTAAATACTTAAATAAGAAAAAATAACAATGAAAGACGAGAGTGATAGAACAGTAAATTTCCGTTATTCTATTTTTTGATTATACCCTCTCTGTTTCAAATCTTCTTATCTGCATTCTTATTTAGTTTCACTAGCCTTTCTAATTTAATACAATATTTTATTACATTAAAACTTAAATACTTGCACCCGGAGGGTGCATATATTTGCTAGTATATATAAAGTGTTATAAAGTATGATATAAAGTATATTAACAAAGCCATAATTTTAGTTATTTATAATAAAAAATAATAATAGTTATTTATAATTATAAAGTATAATATTAAATATAATATAAAGTGTATATATATATATATTTACCAACTCCTCCGCAGGAGCAGGATGCGACACAAGGTCAATTTCTTAAGCGGAGTTCAACAGGTTTGAATTCAGAGTTTTCCTTCTCCTAGACTGGTTGCCTAACCAAGGTTAAAGAGTCCAGTCTGCCCTACTATTTATCCATAGCTGGAGGGAGAGTCGGATTCATACCTTTCCCAATGGTATTAGCGCTAAGTGAAATGCAATTACCTCGGGGCGACGAGTCCATTTCCCATCACTTTAACCATTACACCACGCGCTTCCTTAACATAAAGTATATAAAGTATTATCTTATTATAATGGAGATTGTGTGTTTTTCTGTCTGTAACCGAAACTATATTACTAATCGAGTTACAATTCCCTTAGTTATTTACGTCATATTCTCCATGAATTTTTATTCATATTTAAACCTCATTAATTAATAAAATTGTTTTACGTTATTAATATTGTTGACCATATCTACATACTAATAACATGCAAGTGTATTTATATATACAAAAAATGGCGGTTTGCAGTGTGAATGGGGAAGGTTAATTTGCATATTGATATCAAAAAATTTGATTTTAATAAATATGTGCTCAGTATTATTTATTTCTAATTGTTTGTTTTATTTAATGAATATGAACAAAAATCTCAAGGATAATCTTTAAAAGAAATCCATTAGCAATATTAACAGTAATTCTATCTTTAATTTAAGTAAATAGTTAAATTATGAAAATTTAGCAATGAAAGACGGGAGTGAAGAAGAAAAAGCAAGTTTTAGTTGTTCCCCCTCTGTTTCAAATCTTTTTATCGGCATCTTATTAGTTTCATTAGCTTTTCTAAGTTAACATTATATTTTATTGCATTAAAACTTAAATACTTGCACCCGGAGGGTGCATATATTTGCTAGTATATATAAAGTATATTATTATTAACATTATTAAGACCATGAAATTTCCTAAAACAATTTACACAACGCATGCAATCGGACTTATTATTCCTACTAGAAAAACAAGTATTCTCAGAGTGCAGGTATTTAGGTTTTAACGTAATAAAGTATTACTAACAGGACATGCGGATATACTACAGTGAGCTGGTATGACATGGGCATACAAAAACTGCCACAATTTTTACATTCGTGGATTATTTTATGTCAAAGTCATCGTATAATGAAGAACATTTGTGGTACGACTTAACCCGTAGATAAGAGAAAACAACTTGGGTGTGCTTTTTTTGGACAATGATGACTGGTATTCGTTTGACTCATCGATAAAAGAGAAATTAATTTTATTCCCACATGGGAAATGTAAGTTTAAATTGCGATAATGAAAATAACAGCCAATGCGACATGTGTTTGAGATTTACAGTTAGAAAAAATAGAAAAAAAAATATTTCTAAGCGAAACAGATGTATATCTTTCCTTTTCAAGATATTTCAGATTGAATGCGGAATGGGGTAAGAATCTGAAAGGCATCATTTTACGATGATTAGATAAGAATAGATAGATAAATAGATAGATAGACACACAGCGAGAGAGAGAGATTAAAAGACTGAAATAGATAGATATTACCAGACTGAGATAGATGGATAGACAGATAGATAGATATTTAAAAGCGTACGATACATAGATAGATAGAGACACAGAGAGACAGAGAGACAGAGAAGAGAGAGATTAAAGACTGGAAATAGATAGATAGATAGATATTACCAGACTGAGATAGATTGGAAAAGAGAGAGAGATAGAATTTAGTTATCTTTATTTAATAGACTAGAAAGAAGGAAAGATGGAAGGTGGAAAAAAAAGAAGAAAGAAAGAAGAAAGAAATGAAAGAAAGAAAGAAAGAGAAAGGGAAATAAAAGACAGAAATCCCGATTTAATGAGAGAAATTAGTTGCATAATACTAGAAAGAAGGAAGGGTGGAAAAAGAAAGAAGGAAAGAAAGAAGGAAGGTAGAAAGAGAAAGAAAGAAAGAAAGAAAGAGAAAAGGGAAAATAAAGAAAGAAATCCCGAATAAATGAAGATATGAGTTATTTATTATAGAGTAGAATAGCAGGAAAGATGAAGTTGTGGGAAAGAAAAGAAGAAGGTAAAGAAAGAAAGAAAGAAGAGAAAGGGAAAATAAAGAAAGAAATCCCGATATATGAAGAATTAATTATATAATAGAATAGATAGACGAGGAAAGAAGGAAGGTGAATAAAAAGAAGGAAGGAAAAGAAAGAGAAGGGGAAAATAAGAAAGAAAGAAATCCCGATATATGAAAGAAATTTAATGAATAATAGACCTAGATAGAAGGTGAAGAAGAAGGAAGTGAAAGAAAGAAGGAAGGAAAGAAAGAGAAGGGGAAAATAAAGAAAGAATCCCGATATATTGAAAAAAATTAATTATATAATAGACTAGATAGAAGGAAAGAAGGAAGGTGAAAAAGAAGAGAAGAAAGAAAGAAGGAGAAAGGGAAATTAAGAAAAAAAATCCGCTGATAGATGAAGAAGTTAGCTATATAAGCATGACTAAATAGAAGGAAGGAACAAGGAAAGAAAGAAACACACCGAACAAAAATGAATGAATGAAAGAAAAAAAAAGAAAGGAAGTAATAAAAATCTGATTGAGATGATGGCTATATGATATAAGACGAGGAAGAAGGAAGGAAAGAATGAAGGAAGGAGTAAGTAGTAAACACAACCAAAATGAGCGATATGGAAAGAAAAGAACAAAAAAGGAATAAAAAAAAAAAAAAAAACCCTGATAGATGAAGAAGTTAGCTATTATAATATACTAGAAAGCAGGAACAAAGGAAAGAAATAA
>CM042153.1:108113446-108125946 GCA_023376005.1 Doryteuthis pealeii
CGAAAGAAAAAAGAGAAAGATAGATGGGAGAAAGAAGGAAGAAAAACAGATAAATCAAGGAAAAAAGTGATATAAAAGATAAAAAGAAAAAAATGAAAGAAGAAACAAAGAAGAAAAGAAGGAAACAAAAGAAAGAAAAAGAAGGAAACAAAGAAAGAAAAAGAAAGAAACAAAAAAAAAGAAAAAGAAGAAACAAAGAAAAGAAAAAGAAGGAAACAAAGAAAGAAAAGAAAGAAACAAAAAAAAGAAAAAAGAGGGGAAACAAAAAGAAAAAAGAAGGAAACAAGAAAGAAAAGAAGAAGGGAAACAAAGAAAGAAAAAGAAGGAAACAAAGAAAGAAAGGAAGTAATAAAACTGATTGAGGATGTTAGCTATATGATAGACGAGGGAGACGGAAGGAAGGAAGGAATGAAGGAGTAAAGGAAAGAAACAAGCAAACAAAAAAGAATGAAAGAAGAAAGAAAAGGAATGGAAGGAATAAAAAGATAATAGATGAAGAAGTTAGGTATTTGATATACTAGAAAACATGGAGAAAGAAAAAAAAGAATGAATGAAAGAAATAAAGAAAGGATGAAACACTGTTAAATCAAGAAGACCAGGATATTAAAAGAAAAGAAAGAAAGAAAAGAAGAAAGAAAAAAAGAAGAGGATAGGAAGAAAAAAACTAATAACCGAAGAAATTCGTTTGATATAATAGAAAGAAGAAAGGAAAAAGAAGAAAAAAAAGAACGAAAGAAGGAAAGAAGGAAAAAAAGAAGAAAGGGAATTAAGAAATAAAAAAAAGACTGATCGATGAAAAAGTTAGCTATATGAATGAAAGAACGAATGAAATAAAAATAGAAAGAAAGAATGAATTAAATAAAAATAGAAAGAAAGAATGAAAGAATGAATGAATGAAAGAGAGTAAGAAGGAAGGAAAGAACGAAGAAAGAACAAAAGAACGAAAGAAAAAGAAAGATAAATCCTGATAATTTAAAGTATAAAAGATGAGAGAAAAAGAAAGAAAGAAAGAAAGAAAGAAGAAAGAACTTTTATAGAAAGACTACAGTGATATTATAGGAAGAAGAAAGTAAGTAAGGAGGTAGGAAAGAAACAAACAAAAATGAAAGAAATAAGGAAAAAAGGACGGAATAAATTTATATACGAAAAAGTTTGCTATATAATAAACCATAAAGGAAAGAAAAAGAAAGAAAAAAAAAGAAAGAAAGAAACAAAAAAAAAAAGAAAGAAAGAAAAAAAAAAAAAAAGAGAAAAAGAAAGAAATCGAACGAAATAAAAAAGTAGGGAAAGAAACAAACTGATCAACAAAAAACTGAGTGATCGAACAAAATAGATAGAAAGAAAGAAAGAACGAAGAGAGGAAATAAAGAAAGAAATCCTGATATATGAAGAAATTAGTTATATAATAGACTAGAAAGAAGGAAAAAGAAGGTGGAAAAAGAAAGAAAGAAAGAAGGAGGAAAAAAGAAAGAAGAAAAGGGAAATTAAGAAAGAAAACCCTGATAGATGAAGAAGTTAGCTATTATAATAGACTACAATAGAATGAAGGAACAAGGAACGAAAGAAACACACAAACAAAAATGAATGAATGAAAGAAAGAAAGAAAAAGAAAGGAAGTAATAAAAATCTGATAGATGATGTTAGCTATATGATAGACGAGGAAACAAATTGATTAACAAAGAACTTAGTGATTCGAACAAAATAGTAGAAAGAAAGAAGGAACGAAGAGAGGAAAAAAAAGAAGAATTTGAAAAGGAAGGAAGTGAGAAGGAAGGAAGTGAGAAAGAAAGGGAAGTGAGAAAGAAAGGAAGTGAGAAAGGAAGGAAGTGAGAAAGGAAGGAAGTGAGAAAGAAAGACATTGAGAAAGGAAGGAAATGAGAAAGGAAGGAAGAGAGAAAGAAAGAACCCAATAAACGTGAATTTAGATATCAAATAAATAAATAAAAACAAGAAAGAAGTTTAACTATGTTTCCTACGAGAACGCATGAACAAATAACAAACAAAAGAAAAACATGAACACCGAATTGAACGTCAAAAGAAATAAGTGTTTGGGGAGGTTGTGTATTATCTACCGGCGCCATATAGGAAAAAGTTAAAAGGTAAAAACCAGGAATTTTGAATACTGATTTACAAGGTCAGGAGGCAGACCGTCTGTCTTTGGAAGACTGACATAACCTGAACCCTCCCCACAATATGGCCTTGCTCCAACTAAACTAAGCAGTGTTACTATCTAGGCCAACTGCAGTAGTACGTAGGTTACCAAGGTTGTCGAGAGGACTATTTCTTTAATATGGTGCGTTTCATCACCATCAGAACACAGATAATATGGACTGGTGCCAGACTGTGATGAGTCTACTTTATATATATATATATATATATATATATATATATATATATATTTATTATAATAATAATTATTATTATTTATAATAATAATAATAATATAATAATATATAATAAATAATAATATTATACTTTATATATAATAATATATACTTTATCAACAATACTTCTAAAAACAAACATCCAAAAAAAAAAAATATATATATATATATATATATATATATATATATATATAAAAAGAGAAGTAAACTATATATATATATATATATATATATATATAAAGAGAGAACTATATATATATATATATATATATATATATATATATATAAGAGAGAAGTTATATATATATATATATATATATATATATATATAAAGAGAAGTATATATATATATATATATATATATATATATATAAAAAGAGAAGTAAACTATATATTATATATATTATATATAAAAAGAGAAGTAAACTATATATATATATATATATATATAGAGAAGTAAACTATATATATATATATATATATATATATATATAAAAAGAGAAGTAAACTTATATATATATATATATATATATATATAAAAAGGAAGTAAACTATATATATATATATATATATATATATATTATATATATATATAATAAAGAGAAGTAAATATATATATATATATATATATATATATATATATAAAAAGGGAAGTAAACTATATATATATATATATATATATATATATAATAAACTATATATAATATATATATATATATATAAATATAATATATATTATATTATAATATATATTATATATATAAAGAGAAGTAACTATATATATATATATATATATATATATATAAAAAGAGAAGTAAACTTATATAATATATATATTATATATATAAAAGAGAAGTAACTATATATATATATATATATATATATATATATATAAAAGAGAAGTAAATATATAATATATATATATATATATATATATAACTATATATATATATTATATATATATATATTGTTTACTTCTCATACTGTCGTGTAGCAAGTCACGAAAAGTGGAATATAACTGAGTTCAAAACAAACGAAAAATCTGGAAACACCAGCTAGTGTAATGGTTAGAATCTCCGCCTGTTAACCTGACAGTTAGGGTTCGAATCAGACACATAGCAATCTTCCTGTCTATAACTCTGCTGATGAGGCATAATAGGCCGAAATGGACATACAGAGATTGACTTTTTCTCGATTTGTTTAGCCTTACATTTGAACAGACATGCCCACCTAATTCATTAATTATCAATTAATCAATTTTCAAAATTAGGTATGACTTCACTTAAGCACATATTCTCCCAAAAGTTGTCGGCTAAGGCCATATCAAACACATTGTTTGTTTACTTCTCATATATATATATATATATATATATATATATATATATATATATATATATATTAATAATGGAGATTCGCTTCCGGTTTTTGTCTGTAACAAAAACGACGTTACTGATTACGTCACACTACCTAAAACATCATAACATAGAATAGATACAAATTTGAGCATGCAATGTTAGACAGTCCTCATGGGTTTTTTAAACAAGTTTTAATAAATACATACCTGGTATTATTTATCTATACATAGTTTGTTTTATTTTAATATATATCTAAAGTTATCAGAACTACGTTTCCATTTCAAATTTTTTATTTTTTTTTACTTCTTTAATAAATTTGATGATTTTACTTTACTTATGATACAAACTTTCTGATATTAAATTTTCAACTCCCATCCCTTCAGGCAATATTTATTTTACGTCGCCCAGAGGGCGTTTTTTTATTTTGCTAGTACAATAAATGAAGGAAAAAACTTTAAACTTATTTCATTACAATAATTTGTTTCAACCGTATTACTACGGCATCTTCAGGTAATCACAAGAACGTGACTCTTACTGAGAATTTCCCAAAGTAACATCGCTTTAAATCTATCAATTGGGGGGGGGGGGCGGAGGGTTGGTGTCTTAGTTTGAGATGGGCGGAGATATTATTTTTGAATGAGGAGGTGAGGCTTCTTGTGAAATAGTTGTAAGAGTGTACATACAAAATGAGCAAAACTAAAAGACTAGAAATAAAGAATAAAGAATAAAGTAACCCAAATGATAATAAGTAAACAATAGTAAAATAAATTAAAAAAATAAAATAAAATAATTATAAAACATGGAATAATAACAACCAGTAAGAATTAAAAGATAAAGATAAAAAATAACATATAAACAATAAAAGATAAAATTAAAAGTAAAAAATAAGGAATAAAGCATGAAAAGTAAATGGTAAAATTAATATATATATATATATATATATGTATATTTATATGCATACATATGTATATATGTATATTTATATGCATATATATATGGAGGCGCGTGGGCTAGTGGTTAGAGTCGTGGAAAATGGACTCGTCGATTCGAGTTCAATTCCTGGACGAAGCTGTTGGCATTTCACATAGCGCTAATACGCTTGGGAAAGGTATGAATCCATATATTATCCCTCCTGCTATGGGTTAAATAGTAGGGCAGACTGGGCCCTTCAACCTTGGCTAGGTAACCAGTCTAGGAGAGGGATAACACTGAATTCAAAATTCCTGAGGTCGGTCGTTGATTGGGTTTGTGGCAACCCTTGATGCACCAATTCTTTCCTATCGAATGTGCCAAAAAGTGTGGCTGGTCCAACACAAGCCTTTACCACTATAAACAAATCACTGTGTGGGTGTTTATTGCGTCGAAAATAATATGTATATTTATATGTCTTATCTATATCGCTATTACTTTGTGTACTAAATATTTCTATATTTTTTCTATTATTATTATTTTAATTCAATTTTGTATTTAAAATAATAATAGATAGAATACATGTATACATAGTTAAACTTCTGGCCGAAACACGTGTCAATTAAATGACATAAAATAATCCTATTTTATTCATTCAACACTTTCTTTCCTTTATTTTTCTTTTCAACATACTGTCGGATTCGCTTCCATTTTCAACTTACACACACTGCAATATGTCTTTTATATCACTAAGAAATAAAGGTTTAATCAACAATGCTTCTAAAGCAAATTACCAAATCTCATATATGTATATATATATATATATTTACCAACGCCAGCTCACTATTTACCCGTAGCTGGAGGGACAATAGTTGCATGTATACTTATTAACCCTTCCGCACGAACAAGATGTGACTGATGGTCAATTTCTTATACGGAGCTTAACAGGTTTGAATCCAGAGTTTTCCCTCTCCTAGACGCGACCGATAAAGAATGTTAATGACGTCATATCGCATGCGAACAGATTTTGACGCGGAGAGAAATTTTGTGGAATTCTAAATTATCAAAGTTTCTTATTCTAAATTATTGGTCGCGTCTGAACGTGAATTAAAAAAAAAAAGTTCTTTTTCGAACATTTCAAAAATTCTCCGCTTTTTCCAACGAATTTCATTTCAAATAAGGATTTACTCTGATGAAGGTCGAATTTTCTTTGTGTGCGGAACATTTCTACATTTTTTCTATTATTATTATTTCATTTCATTTGATTATTTAAAAATAATAATAGTTTAAATAACATACACATGGATAAACTCCTGACCGAAACACGTGTAAGTAATATTGATGAAAATATCCTATATTATCCATTCTATACTTTCTTTCCTTTATTCATTTCAACTTCCAGTTTCATTTTACATATAAATATATGTGAAAATAAAATGGAAATTAATCCGACAGTATGAATATGATATAATGAAAAAACCGTCGAGAGATTGGCCCCGAAACGGTTTTGCACACTTTTCTCCTGATGAGCCTATTTCAGTTGTAAACATCTTTTGTTTTTTCATTATATCATATTCATATAAATATATATATAGATTGATCTATACATATAGATTATTACATCAAAGTTATGAATATTTTACTCTTATGACCTGCCCTTTGCAACACAGTTATATTTGTTTGTTGTTTTGTTTAATTGAATAAATGAATAAAATAATTCTGGATTCAAATCGATCTCCATTTTCCGCTCATAGATAAATAAATTAATTATAAATAATTTTCTGACGAAAGCGTTTTTATGGCTTTTTTTCGATGTCGGCTGTTTTGTGTTCATCTTCTGAGACAGAATACCGCCATGTTTAATCGCTACAAACATGGCAGAGAATGTTTAGCCAAAAAAAAAGAAAGAAAGGAAGACAAAAGACTAAATCAAATTCCAATAATAAGTCTCCTTATCCTAATTGTCATCTCTTTATAAAGTCACATCTCTTTTTGTAAATATTGAAAACTGGTTCGAATACAAATACTGAAATAAATATGGCGGTTTAAGCTGTTTAACCCTGATAGTGAAATTGATCTAGTTTTAATGCAGGGAGAGACAGATATACATCCCATATTTTAAATTGTCACTTGTGTGGTGCAAGTGTTACATGGCAATTCTTTAAAATGACGTATTATCTTTGGAAGCGCGTGGTATAATGGTTACAGTCATAGGAAATGGACTCTTTGGCACGAGTTCAAATCCTGGACGAGCCTGTTTTTATTTCACATAGCACTCATACCCTTGCGAAATATATTAATCCAACTACTCTCCCTCCAGGTGTGAGTAAATAGTAGGACAGACTGGGCTCTTTAACATTGGCTAGGAAACCGTTCTAAATATGGTGGTCTTAGGTCTTTAACCGTTCTAAATATGGTGGTCTTAGGTCTCTATCCGTTCTAAATATGGTGGTCTTAGGTCTCTATCCGTTCTAAATATGGTGGTCTTAGGTCTGTTCTAATATGGTGATCTTAGCTCTCTATCCGTTCTAAATATGGTGTCTTAGCTGTCTAGCTTCTCTCTCTAACTGTTCTAATATGGTGATCTCTCTCTATCCGTTCTAAATATGGTGATCTTAGCTCTCTAGTTCTACTCGGTGGTCTTAGGTCTCTATCCGTTCTAAATATGGTGATCTTAGCTCTCTATCGGGTTCTAAATATGGTGGTCTTAGCTCTGTTCTAAATATGGTGGTCTTAGCTCTCTAACCGTTTTAAATAGGTGGTCTTAACTCTCTTACCTTGATACTAAAACTGGTCTAGTTTTCATACAGGAAGCGACAGGTATACCACTCACATTTTAAACTATCACCTGTGTGATGCAAGTAAACTTATGTAACGCCACAGCTCTCGTATCGGAATGGAGTGATGATGTGGCATATACAAATAATCCTTTATACTAATCTCTGGAACGGTACTACGTTGAGAGGCTCGAATTTGGTTGCTGAGCCGGTGCTGAGTTGGATGACAATTCTTTGATGCTTGGAGTCTGGAAACCAACTTCGGGTGCTGGAGGACATCTTGTCTTGTGCCATTTATAGTTTTTAGAAATAATACTAGGCGACTTTTTAAAAATTTCCCCCGAAGCCAAACTGCAGTGAGTAAGAGACCACGTCTCACTCTGTCAACGCATATTTCCAAACTCCCCGAACATCCTCACCTCTCACTATTCATCTCTCCCACTTTACCACGTGACACTTCTCGGCCAGTAGAAAAACTTCCACGTGGCGTTGTGTTGATTCATCCTTAAAAATGTCCATGCTAACCTACTTCGATTCTTTCTTTCTTTCTTTCTCTCTCTCTCTGTCAGTCTCCAATATGTTACACTTAAACAAGTGGTAATGGTAGCTCTATTTAGCCAATGTCTTATCATTTATTTTTACTTTTAGGTTACGATCATGTATTGGACCGGCCATATATTCAAAAGTTGACAAAAAGACTGTCACACAGTCTGCACATTTTCTGGACTTCGAGCTATTTGAGGACATCCAGGTGAATTTATTTTTAATCTATGAACGTGTGGTTCCGAGATTTACAACCCATAACAATACTATTTTCTATCCGGAACAGACGTATCATGAAACAGCAGACACAAGGAGTGCACCAGTAAAAGCTATCATCGTAACTGATCGTATCTACAGAAAAAAAAAACAAAAAACAATACAACAACAACAACAAAAAACACACCTCCCCCAAACCCCAAACAAACCCCAGATAAAACAAAAAAGTTAAGATATTAGTTAGATGGAGCTAGGCCGGTTAGAGAACTAAGGCCACTATATTTAGAACGGTTAGAGAGGCTAAGACCACCATTACCAATTTCCAAAGTTTACTTGCACCATACAAGTAGTTTAGAATGTGCACTTTTCATAACGGTTATCATCATAGGAAATGGTGTTACATAATCTATGCGGTTGCATAGGATTATTGTCAATCCCCTGTAATTCTAAAAGGATGGCCCTTTTCATATCACGGGCGGGACTTTCCATGGAATAGTACAGAAAGCCCGCGAAATACGTGAAGTTACGTGGGACCTGGTTGGTTCCTCAGTTTTCAGTTAGACGTCAGGCAGAGAGGATGTCCCGCCTTAACTGGAACTCAAGCGCGCTATGTTAGTCAGATATTTAGTTACATGAAATGTATAGTTAAGGAAATAAAAGCTTTAAAAAAATAACACGGTCTTGTGATTAATGGGTGTTTTGGTAACAGGACTGATTGGAAGAAGAAATGAACCAAGTGCGACCGATCACCAAGAAGAAGACCAAGACGCTAGAAGTCCAGATGTTAGAAGAAGACGTAAGAGAGAAAACACGTCAGAAGAAGAATAGAAGAATAGAAAAATAGAAAGTAATGAAAAGGGTATACAACAATGGAATCGGCGGCACGAAACTAGTAAAAATACAAGTACTGAAATAAATATGTCGGACTTGACTCTCTCATTAAAAAAAAAAAAAAAAAAAGAAAACAGAAAAAAAAAAAACAGAAACAAAAACCAGACAAACATACAAAATTTTTTTTTTATGTATATAGATATATAATGGTTATAGTCGAAGGAAATGGACTCGTCGAGCCGGGTTCAAGTTCAGGAAGATGCTGTTTGCATTTCACATAGCGCTAATATCCTTAGGTAAGGCATGAATTCAATTCTCCCTCCAGCTATAGGTAAATAACGGGGTAATACTTAGCTCTTTTACCTTGGCTACGCAACTAAGAAAAGGAGAACTTTGAATTCAAACCTGTTAAATTCCGCTTAAGAAATTGATCTTGTGTCGCATCTTTCCCGTGTGGAAGTGTTTATATATATATATATATATATATATATATATATATATATATATACCAAACTTGTTAGTAAACCCTTGTGGTAAAAAAAAATCCCGGCAAATAGTTTGATTGTAAAGATATACTACCAAACATTACCTGGGGAGAAAAACACCTTTGAAAAAAAGAAAAGACCAAGATAGTCGTACCAACCGAAAATAATCGCTTGATACTATAATATTTGGCTAAAAGAAAAAACAATTTATATGTATATATATATATATGAAAAATATATATTCATACAAAACCCGCCAGCATATACTAAAGCTAATAAGTAAAGAGTGCTCAATACCTAAGTAGACCAAATAATGAAATGAGTCAGATCTTAGGACTGAAGAGCACTAAGAGAAACTTTTAGTAGGTATATCTGACTCATTAGGTTTATCTTTATATATATATATATATATATATATATTTACATTTTTTCTATTATTATTATTATTATTATTATTATTATTATATTATTTTATTTCATTTGTTTATTTAATAATAATAATAGTCTGAATCGTGTACATATAGATTAACTGACCGAAACACATGTGTAAGTGATATTGATTAAATTCATCTTTTATTATCCATTCTGTACTTTCTTTTTTTGTGTGTGATTCTATGTTAACATTTATAAACTTTTGAAAAAGAAAGCAAGTAGTCCAAGAAGGAGAACAAGGAAAAAACCCGCCAATTTTTCCCGCATTTCTGAGTGTCATGTCTTTAACGTAGCTTTTATTTCGAACCATTCATTTTTCTTATTTCGACACTCGTTTCATCGCCAACAATAATTAGAACCCGGTTATTTATACGAACTCATTCAAATTAATCAACTCACCGTGTATTGTATTTGTCTCTAATGTTTTCCTACTTGAATTTGGTTTTAGCTTGTTTATCAAGACAGTAAGAAATAATGGCCACCATATTGTGTTGTATGCGAAATAAAGAAATAAAGCGAATGATTGCTCATTATCTGTTTCTCAACTACTTTTTATCTTATTCTTTCTTTCTTTTATTAAGAAGACACAACAGCAGTAGATAGTGGTATTACTTTTGCTGCGGTAAAACAGTGTTTATTTAGTTGCAGGTTACTGAGAGAAATAATACCAAAGACAAAACTCCAATGAAAAAAGCAAAACAAAAACAGATACAGTCAGACAAAGAAATACAGGGTGGGGCATAATAATCGAGTTATGGACAACTTTCGTTAATGTCTTGAATAATAACGGCAAGTATCTTATTATAATGGAGATTCTGTGTTTTCCTGTCTGTAACCGAAACTATATCACTACTCAAGTTACAATTCCCTTAGTTATTTACGTCACATTCTCCATGATTTTATTTTTATTTAAACCTCAGTTATTAATAAAATTGTTTTTACATTATTAATACTGACCTCATCTACATTGTATTTACCTCGTACCCCACTTGTACGGGTTAGGCACAAGGCCCTATTAACGTGGGACCACCCACAAACCGAAGCTCATGGGTGGCAGGAGAAAAATTGCGTCGATCCCGTCGGCATTCCCCCTCAAGGGGGGCGCCTCAGGCGCTGGGCAATAAACCCAGCCCTGCCCCTTTAAATCAAGGAGGCAGGTATTGCTTGGGGGAGAGCCCCCTGGGATGGACGCTATTAACTTGTAAAGATCCAGGGCCGAAGCCACTGGACCCCCGGCGTTAGCCTCATCTACATACTAAAAACACGCAATTGTATTTATATATACAAGAAAATAGCGATTTACAGTGTGAATGAGAAGGCTAATTTACATATTGATATTAAAAAAATGATTTTAATAAATATCTGCTTAGCATTATTGATTTTTAATTGTTTGGTTTTATCTTAATGAATATGAGCAAAGATCTCGGGGATAAATCTTAAAGAAATCCATTGACAAGAATAAATAACTGTAATTTTATTCTTTATTTCCTATTTTAACTAAATAGTTAAATTAGAAAAAATTAGCAATGAAAGACGGGAGTGATGGAAGTGTAAGTTTCTCTTGTTCTATTTTTCGATTATACACCCCTCTGTTTCAAATATTTCTATCTACATTCTTATTTAGTTTCATTAGCCTTTCTAATTTAATATAGTATTTTATTACATTAAAACTTAAATACTGGAACTCGGAGGGTGCATATATTTGCTAGTTTGAGTAGTATGATTTTAAAACAAATTAAAACAAAATTGCACCAAATGTACATTAGAAAAAAAAAAAAACTTTTCTTTAATTATCTATTCCATTGTTTTTATGAAACCTATAAATCTATCAGGTCATTTTGCCACACCCTGTTGATCGGCCAGAGTTCCAACTTGCATGACTATATTGAACTATTGATATTTTTACGAGACTCATCGCGAATTTGTTCGTGCCAACCCATTTGTTTGACTAGAAGTGTCTACCAGACGTTGAGGTGTAGAGGGGGGATATTTTTTAAAAGTTTAGTTCCGCAGAAACATTATTACTGAATCGTGAGTTTGATCCCTGCAGGAGGATTTATTTAAATCCCCTTGTAAAAAAGACCTTGCGTTAATCCAAACAATCTGAATAAAAAATTAATGTCTAGTATTTAAAATACTAAAAAAAAAAAAATCCATACTGTTATCATTTAAATTTTATTTTTTAATTACCTTCACAAATATAAATCAATTCTTCCTTATTTTTGCTCAAAAAGCTAAATCTGGTGATAGTGAATGAGTACATATATTTATTTTGTAATTAATTATTTTATTTTTGTAGTTTATTCCGGATATACATACATATACATACATACATTATATATATATATATATATATATATATATATATATATATATATATATAAAGTGTTGTTCTGGTTCCAACGGGAGAAATTTAAATATCTTATAAAAAAGAAGGTCCGCAAAATGGATTATGTTTTTAGAAAAAAACATTTTTATTATTTTTATCTTACATTTGCGACACGTGTTTCAGATCTTCTGATATCTTCTTCAGGCTTTGATCAATCATACATAAATACATACACACAA
>CM042153.1:108130946-108140946 GCA_023376005.1 Doryteuthis pealeii
AACGAAAACTTCAAATACTCGAAGCCTTATATATCAAACAAAACAAACCCACCTTAAACAAGATAAACTTTGAAACTAGTCAACATGTTCTCAAAGCCAATAATTTCCCACCAATCCTCCTTCCACCACTCCCCTTACATTCTTATAAACTTGTGAGCTCCCCCTACAAATTCTACTGTCACTGTTCGTTTAAACGGAGCTTGTGAGCCCCTCCTACTACTAATTCCTACTGCTACTGCTTGTTTTAAAAGCGAGACAAAAGAAACATTCCACTAAGTCCACACCTGATGATGGCACAAAGACGTGCAGAAAGGGCTCGTGAAAAAAACCTTTGGTGGATTGCTACATCAATTCCACCCGGATATTAAAAAGATGGCCAGACAGTTAGAAAGGATCAAACAAAAACTCGTCCGACAAGAATCGTCTGTAGAGTTTAACAAAACATGCTTAATATATATATATATATATATATATATATATATATATGTGTGTGTGTGTGTGTGTGTGTGTGTGTGTGAAGAAAAGGAAGTGAATCCGACGGTATGTAGTATATTAAGAAAATTGAAAAAACACAGGTTTAAATAAATTGAGTGGTAAGTTTATTAGCCACCGCTGCAGTGTTTCGATCTATTAATTAGATCTTCTTCAGGACGTTTGTTGATATAAGGAAAGGTAATAAAAATTTTTTATCACAGAATAACGAGAAAAACTGCGATAGTCCTTGTTTATCAGTCTGTTCTTTCTTCAAACTTCAAATTTTGAATAGACTGATAAGCAAGAACTATCGCAGTTTTTCTCGTTTTTCTGTGATAAAATTTTTTATTACCTTTCCTTATATCAACAAATGCCCTGAAGAAGATCTAATTGATAGATCGAAACACTGCAGCGTCTAATAAACTTACCACTCAATTTATTTAAACGTGTTTTTCAATTTTCTTAATATACTACTATATATATATATATATATATATATATATATATATATATATATATATATATATATATTCTGCTGAAGAAGACAACAGATCAGAAACACGTGTCGCGTATGTAAGATAAAAAGAATAATAAAAAATCTTTTTCTGAGAACATAATACATTTTGCGGACCTTCTTTTTTATAAAATATTAAATTTTCTCCCGTTGGAACCAGAACAATATATATATATATATATATATATATATTGTGTTTGTGGGGGGAATAAACTGGGATAGATATGAACAGACTGAGATAGATACATAGATTGATGGACGTGAATAGACCTAGATAGATAGGTTGATAGATAGATAGATAGATAGATAGATGTGAACAGTCTAAGATAGATAGATATATAGATATATATATAGATAGATGTGAACAGTCTAAGATAGATAGATAGACAGGTATGCATATATATCAAAGTACCCTCCTGTGTCCGTTCCGCTTAGAATCCAACTTGTCAACTGAGATAGATAGATAGATAGATAGGTAGATGTGAACAGATTAGATAGATAGATAGATAGATAGATAGTAGATGTGAACAGTCTAAGATAGATAGATAGATAGATAGTATAGATAGATAGATAGATAGATAGATAGATAGATGTGATACAGTCTAAGATAGATAGATAGATAGATAGATAGATAGATAGATGTGATAGATAGATAGATAGATAGATAGATAGATAGATAGATTGAGATAGATAGATAGATAGATATATAGATGTGAACAGTCTAAGATAGATAGATAGATATATAGATGTGAACAGAAGATAGATAGATAGATAGATAGATAGATAGATGTGAACAGTCTAAGATAGATAGATAGATATGCATATATATCAAAGCACCCTCCTGTGTCCGTTCCGCTTGGAATCCATTTTGTCAACTTGTCAACTGAGATAGATTGATAGATGTGAATAGACTTAGATAGATAGATAGATAGATAGATAGATAGATGTGAACAGTCTAAGACAGATTAGAAGATATATATATATAGATGATAGATGTGAACAGTCTAGATATATATATATATATATATATATATATATATATATGATAGATGTCTAAGATATATATTATATATATATATATATATATAGATATCTAAGATATATAGATGTGAACAGTCCAGTCTAAGATAATAGATGTGAACCCAGTAGATAGATAGATAGATAGATAGATAAGATAGATAGATAGATATGCATATATATATCAAAGCACCCTCCTGTGTCCGTTCCGCATAGAATCCATTTTGTCAACTTCCATATATTAAAACCTGAAACCATTGATCAGAACAACTGCATTTATGAAAAATTGTCAGATTTATGAGATCATTAGTAACTAAATTTCACACAGGGTTGACTGGTTTTCTCTGTATTGTCTCCAGAGAGCCCCCCCCCCTCTTCAGTAGACAACCGCCGGCCATTGGGCATAGATTTATGACGTAGCTGTCCTTGTACCATTAACATTATCGGGTCATGTGTCCATTTACATTGAAATTGTGCTGTCTTTTATTACATGAGTTGGGAGGTCAATAAGCAGGAATTTCTCAAGTGGAAACTGCATTATAATTCGCCGGATAAAGCAGCAATCTTGCTTCAATTAAATTCCCAGTGCCAGAAGTGCAGCAATAATTATGTTGTCCTGATTCGGTGAAGAGAGGAGGAAACAGCAACAACATATGCTAATTCGCACTGAGTTTGCTATTGTTAGTTTGTTTTATATAATGTAATTTCTCGGTCGGTTATTTTTTTAAAAAAAGAAAGAAATACCTTCCCTTACTTTTAGTTTTTAAATACGTCAATACGTAAAAATATTAAGTTGAAAACTTTTTGAGTAACTATCAAGAATGAATAAAACAAAATGTCTTCGGCATGAAATACCCAACAAGGGTTGACATGCCGTAAAATCCAACCAATCAACCAACCATATCAAATTTGAATACACAACAAGGATGAATAAAACAAAATGTCTTCGGTATAAAATTTCTCCCTTTTGAATCGCAACCCAGATGTGCAATAGTCGAATCTGGTTAAGAAATCTCTTAGTGCAAATTTACGGTCAGGATCCAAACCATCAAAGGTGGGGCATTTGAATGTTGGCCTGGATGAAGAAAATGCATTCTGGAGGGGTTGGTTTGTATTCTGCAGAGGAGAAGGAGGAGGAAACGTATCTTCGTAAACCTCAGTGGCCAACCCCTCGAAGCTCCTTTTTACTCTTTCCCTAAACTCGACCAGGTCATAGGTATGCGCGGCCAAACTGTCTCTGGAAAGCAATCGGATCAATTCTTCCTGAGCTTGATCCACCTTTCCTAGCCAGCCGTCAACATTAACTCGGGTGTTCTCCAACGCACATGCATCCAGTACCCGCCTGCTTTCCAACTTCTCCAAGGTAAACTTAATGATATCCTTATATGGCTCTTGGAGATCCAACAAGTTCACAAAGTTGACCCCAGGTCAGTTGCCATAAATACCTTCCCTTACTTCCCAACTTACGAGTTTTCCGACTCGTGCGCTGTCACTCGGTCATTTTTTGTTGTGAGGCACGAGCGAGCTTCAGATACGCTCATGTTACCAGTGCCCGAACTTACGAGGGATAGAACCCTGGTGGATTCTTAGCAGTTCAGGACACGCAACTCAAATAAAAAGATAAAAATGAAATATCAATAAATAATAAGTATATATTGTTTTATGAAATGTTGCGTTTGCGAGAATCCAAGATGGAAACCTGTTAAATTCAATTCGCAACGCTTTTCACTAAAATCTATCGAGCAAGTGAAAAGATAAGGAAGTACCTGGCATATTATCTGCAAAGATCACTTGCTCCCAGAATGCTTTGCTGTTTCCTTTGGGAGACATGAACATTAGTTTTAACCCCATTCTTCTCTCTTTCTTTTTTTCTAAAGAAAATATTGTCATTTTTCTCACTTTTTCTTGGTGAAAAGGAATTTTTTTTAGGCGGGCAGAAGATGGGAGAAACTACCTTCTCAGCATAAAAGTAGACTGTTGAGCCCATTTTGTCTTCAGAATAAATTTGACAAAGCTTTGTAAAAATACTGAGGCGAAATATCATCTTAATTTAATTGTTGTGTTGTTTTATCCGCATTTTCCTCTATTTTCAACCACATGTCCTAGCACCTACATGATTACCTCAACCATATAGACAACAGCCAACCCTTTTTATCATATATTTGCAAGAAGGTGATGGCTGAAGGTCTTAGTGTCTTAGGTATGACGTTAAACTGCATCTCGTGGTGAAGTTCCAATTCTGGAGCTCTAGGAAGCGTGGAGTATCTTTTCATCGCGATTACTCCCAGGTAAACCCTGACCCGGAGTAGGGGTACCTGTTAGGATATGTTATATTTTCATATAACAATTTTCTTAATAAAATTTTTAAAAATTACATGCAAAAATATTATTTTAGAAATTTCTTAAAAGATCCATAATTCTTGTAAATGTTTAATCTAAAAAAAAAAAAAAAAAAAATGAAACACTATTAACAATAATAGAATGCTAAGAAGTTTGTATTATGAGATTTTTCAGACTGGTCAGCAAAAGATGGTGTGTCCATGTGTAGCAGTCCATGGCAGAACATTTTTGTATTATTTAAAATTTTCGGACTCTTGTCTTAATGCTTATTGTTATATACTCAACATTTCGGCTAATGTACGCTGTGGCCTTCCTTAGATGTTTTTTTTTCATAATCGGCAGACTTCACAGAACTTTGAACTGAATCCTTTATTTAATCCATTGGGTTAGATTATGTTCATTCTGTTAACCTGATGAGGTACAAGTGTTAAACTATGTTATGTATTCTTGCTTTTTCACATGTAGTCAGGATTGAACTGGCAACCTCCAGATGATTGTTACTTAGAACTGTATTAACTCAAACCTTGTATCTGTTGTAAAATAAAGATGAGGACAATCGTCCAAAAAATAATAGCTAAGAAATTTTTTTCATTTGAAAATATTAAGGGGTAATTCCATATCCAATCATCCATGCCATGTTACCCAACCCCTTCAATTTTTCCAAGTTTCCAAGTGTCTATGTGTTAATATAAGTAAATGAGTTAACAAAAATCTGAGTAACAATCAAGAATAAATAAAACAAAATGTCTCGGGCATAAAATAACCAAACAAGGGTTGACACGCCGTAAATTCCAACCAATCAACAAACCATATCAAATTTGAATACACAAAAAGATTAAATAAAACAAAATGTCTTCGGCATAAAATAACCCAACAAGGATTGACATGCCGTAAAATCCGACCAATCAACAAACCATATCAAATTTGAATACACAACAAGATTAAATAAAACAAAATGTCTTCGGCATAAAATAACCCAACAAGGGTTGACATGCCGTAAAATCCAACCAATCAACCAACCATATCAAAGTTGAATACACAACAAGAATGAATAAAACAAAATGTCTTCGGCCTAAAATAACCCAACAAGGGTTGACATGCCGTAATATCCAACCAATCAACCAACCATATCAAATTTGAATACACAACAAGATTAAATAAAACAAAATGTCTTCGGCCTAAAATAACCCAACAAGGGTTGACATGCCGTAAAATCCAACCAACCAACCAATGAACCAACAATCTAGCGTGCCATATGCAATCGATATAAAAGCTTTAAAAGGGTAGTATATAATATATGTTAGAACGACGAATATGAATATTTTTCATCATGTCAGGCTTTTTCTAATGAGAGAATAATTTCGGTTTGCACATGTTTTAGATTAAGGTTCTAGATAAGATAATGCTTTCCTTTTTAAATATGTTTTTAATCTTATTTCTATTCCATTACTTTGTGATGAATATTTCTTTAGAAACGTCATCGCTTATGGAATATATTAGAAATATGTGTTTCCAACACCCTTTTTTTTAGATGAAAAATCATTAATTAATAACTATGTGCCCTAGATCTCACAGCAACCTCCATTCCCACTTTAAAGCACTTCTTTGGGTCCACATGCATAGTTTTTTTTTTAGAGATAGACCCATTAGTCTAAGAGTTATTAGATAAGGACTTATGCAGAATGGAGAACTCTTGTAGATGCCAATTCTATTTGCCCTCTGGATGAATGAAACCTTTTAATTTTAAGCTTATTAATTTTAAGCCAAAAATTTTAAGCTGCCCCAGATGTGGGGGCAGCCTCCCCTCCCACTTTAAACTGCTCATTTGGGTCCTCATGCTAAGTTTCAAGATCGGACCAATAGCCTAGGGGTCTATAAGTAAAAAATCAAGCAGGCAAAAAACAAAGAGAATTATACTCATATATCAAATAGATAATAAAATGCTGGGAACCATATTTTTCTGGTGGTTTTATTCAAAATAACGAGACTATCATTAAAAATTATGAGAAAGTTCATTTTACAAGATCTTGTCCCATAGAATTGCCAACAAACTAAGGGATGATATATCCAATATAAATAAAAACCACCTCGCCAATTTAAAAAGAAAACTGCACTCCTTATGCCTGAACAGCAATTGGAATAACATTGGACGCAAGGACCTTATACAAAACTTTTCTAACACACCACTTGGCCGTTACGAATCTGAAGCTCTTCAATTCGGACTTAAATTTGCTACTGGAGTACATATGAAAAATGAACTCACAAACATCATAAACTCCAACTACAGACACAGAGACTCGGATTTCAATAGAGGTTTCATCCAAGGCTTAATTGCCTCTACCATTAATCAACATACATCAGAATACACCTTACCCAGAAGACATATTACTGCCCTCAACTGGTAGCATCTGAATAAATAATACATAGGCATGTACAAAAAAACAAAACAAAAAAAAACACCCACATTTTATCGGCAATGCTATCATTTATTACCCATCTTTTCTTCTAAAGTATAGAGGATCAAAATTGTAATAATCTGTATTTTTCATGTTAATAAATTAAATCAAATTTAATGAATACAAAATGTAGAAAAAATAGAAAACATTTTGTATACATAAATTTATATGCACAGACTAGTAGTCTCATCGTGGTCCTTGTTGCAATATCGACCGCAGCTGCCCTAGTTCTGCCTGCTAAACGACTTCAGTCCCACGTTGTGTTTGCGTTAGATAGGGCATGCCGCAAGAGCGTCCGAGAAAGAGGGGCTCTCTGTACTAGACTTGGACGAACCATGAACATCAGTGACGTAAGAGTCGCGCGCGGTAATAGAAATAACCGGATTACCTTTGCGGCAGGTAAATGGTGGTGCTCGCGTGAGTAGGTCGGCAAGTGCTGTAATTTGAGACTTGGATGTCACGTGATAAAACAGCGAATCAAAACGAGACGAAAGATATTCGCTCTCTTTCTCTGACTAGTAATGAACGACAGAGACCGCTACCAATCCGTGCTGATATTTTCTCGACTGGTGGCCACTCCCCAAGGTATCTAAGATTTTGACATTTTCTAAAAATACATTGGAAATGATTTTTTAGTATAAAAATGCATTGGAAATCATTTTTACTATAAAAATGCACTGGACAATGATTTTTAATATAAAAATGCATTGGACAATGATTATTACTATAACAATGCATTGGAAATGGTTTTTACTATAAAAATGCATTGGAAATCATTTTTACTATGAAAATGCATTGGAAATGATTTTTATCATAAAAATGCATTGGACAATGATTTTTACTTTAAAATTGCATTGGAAATGATTTTTACTATAAAAATGCATTGGAAATGATTTTTACTATAAAAATGCATTGGACAATGATTTTTACTATAAAAATGCATTGGAAATGATTTTTACTATATAAATGCATTGGAAATGATTTTTACTATAAAAATGCATTGGACAATGATTTTTACTATAAAAATGCATTGGAAATGATTTTTACTATATAAATGCATTGGAAATGATTTTTACTATGAAAATGCATTGGAAATGATTTTTACTATGAAAATGCATTGGAAATGACTTTTACTATGAAAATGCATTGGAAACGATTTTACAATAAAAATGCATCAACTACCATTTAGACTGCCTCGTATCTATAAAATGCTATTTTATTATTCCTGGTCATTTATGTTTTAACTCTTGTCATTTAAACGAATATCCTTATCACTTTTGTTTTTAGGTAATGAACGATAGAGACCGCTATCAATCCGCGCTGATATTTTCTCGACTGGTGGCCACTCCCCTAGGTATCTAAAATTTTGACATTTTCTGTTTTTGTAAATAGGAAATTAGAGAGTCATTATTTTTAATAGCCACAAACAACAGTAACTCGGGAGACATATTTACTTGTCAGTATATTTGGCTAATTCTCTGAAACGAACCGTGTTAAGTTTTTAAAAGCCATCCTTGGCCAGTTGAAAAGGGCTTAAAGTAAGTAAGTCCTGAGTTATGGAATCCTTTGGTAAGTGTATAAGTCCTATCCTGTGTATAAGTCCTATCCTGCGTATTGTTAAAGGTCCAGTGATTTAATCCTATGTCCGTCGTCCACGAAAGTCGCAGTAGTTATGAGTAGTACTGCCGGTTTAAGTATTGTATCAGTAGCAGAGTACTGCAAGTGATTGGCCAAGAGAAATCATATGGTTCTCGCCGAGTCTATAAGTAGGAGTGGACTTTTGACACACACTTATATACCCAAAAAATCTCAACAAACCGACAATGTAGTTCTTTTTTTCTTTTCACCCTCTCATTACATAAAAACAAACAAAAAGGGCACCTCTCTCCCTCTTTTCACTATTCTTTAATAATTATTATGCTTAATAATTATTATGTAACATTCTCGGTCAGAAAGTATAATTAATTCCAACTTGGAACGGCCGGGAAACGGACAGATACGATACTTTGATTCTAGGAAGAGAAGTGCAAACACAAACAAGAGGTGCCCAGCCACCATGATTCCGTCCGTAAGCATCACGGGTCACCACTCACGGCCAAGAGGTGGCTACATTCGGGGGGGTTTTCTCCATCTGCAGAGGTGCAGTCGGTTTGATCTATAGCTTCAGGTGACAGGGCGGCTAGATTATTAATAAATCATGTCCATACTCGTGTATAAGTCGTTTCAGTGTAAAGAAAGACGAGCAATGTTTTAGGGTAAAGACTCTTAAACAGCAAAATTCTTGGTAAGCGCAATAACCAAATTGTTTGTATATCTCCTTTTCTTATTCTGATATTGTACTGATCTTATTCTGTCTTCTTGGCCACCTCGTCCAATCTACTATGTGGCCTCTTTTATGTATGTTGATTGGGTTGTCTATCTTCTAGCGTTCTTACCCCTCTGCAGAATGGCAGACAGTGTATCATACAGTCATGAACCAAGGTTAAAGAGCCCAGTCTGCCCTACTATTTACCCATAGCTGGATTTGAGAGAAGAATTCACACCTTTCCGAATGGTATTAGCGCTTTTATCATATATGTGCTAGAAAGCGGTGCCCGAGAGTCTTAGTGTCCTGAGTATAACGCTAAACTGCATCTAGTGTTGAATATCCAATTCTAGAACTCTCGGGAGTATAGAGTACCCTTGCTATTACTCCCAGTTCCACTTTGACCTGGAATTCTTGTACCTTTTAGGGTCTCATCTATGGTTTAATTAGATCAAAAATGTGTTTAAATAAAATTCTTTTAAAAACAAATTGAATGCTTAACAAGAATGAATAACCTAAAAACGTCGTCGGCATGAAATAACCCAGCAGGGGTTGACATTCCGCAAAATCCAACCAATCAGTTTTGTACATAAGGTATATTCATACATGACGAGAATTCATGTTTACATTCTTGTATAGTTTTTTATTGTTTTTTTTAATACATGGTTTTATCGATTACGAAAAATCTTTGAGTATATGTATTTTACCTATATATAGGACCCGAAGAAGTATAGCACTATAGACCTGGGAATAATAACAATTAGGGGATACTCCACACTCCCTAGAAGTGGAGCCTCACCATCAGATTTAGTATAGTGCAATATCCAGAGCATTCTGTTTTATTGCAGTGGTTTAACCCTTTTCAGGAGATAAGTAGTAAAAGTAAAGTTGGCG